>KZ613474.1:1780-51454 GCA_002865625.1 Hyaloscypha hepaticicola
GTGGAAATCGTGATTTTGGTATTCCTACCTTACACAATGACATTATTATAACTGCACCTCAAAATCTCAATATCGGGTTTAAATTTTTAAAAAATTACAACTTCCTTAATAATAAGGCTAAGCACGTGATTCTATTTTTCATAAATAGGCTTAGTTCAGGTCTATAATTTAAATTAGACTAATATCACATTACTTATTAAGTACTAGTACATTAAATAAGAACGTGATTTTAAAGACGGGAGATTACCCCCTTGGATTTAAGGGCTCTTATTGGCCTAAGGGCCCATACTAGGCCCAAACAGGAGATTCACGTCACTAATCTTACAGAAACCTTATCTTTTTTTGCCAAGACTTTAGTATCCCTTATCAGTAAAAACCCCTGTTCTAGGGGGGTGTACTCAGCGAAAATCTAACCTTTAAATCTATTATTTAAAGGTATTATCTTCTCTTCTAGTGAAGGAGTCTTGTTAAAATCGAATTTAATACTATATTGAATATATATTATTATTTAAACTATTTAAGGCTTCCTATTCAATAATATCTTCTTGAAGTCTTAATATCCTGTAATATCTATATACTAATAATCAGGATTTGTCCTATTCCCGTATTCCATTTTCCAATTCAAAGGATCCCTTTATTTTCCTGGATATATTATAGGATCTATTTCAATTTATATATTAATCCGATATTATATATATTCCTGTCAGAAATCCCATCTCGGTCTAGTAATACTATTAAAATCAATTATAAGTAAATACTTAATATAAGACTTACAAGAATCGAGATAATCCTTTATAGTAAATGGAATCGGATTATAATTATATTATCTATTAATAATCTCCACCTCCTTTACCTTACCTGCTCGAGCTATTATAAGCTCTGCCGCTGAATTCGAGCTTATAGTCTCCGAAGGGCCCGAAGGGCCAGTAGGGCCAGTAGTCGGAGATGATGAGGATTGAAGGATTCGATCGATTCGAGCGGCAGTGGCCTTGTTTCGAGCTCTAGTAGTCTTCGCCTTGGTGACAGTAATTATTACTTTAGCTATTACTTTAGCTATGGCATTGGCTGTCGCGTTAACTGTAGCTTTGGCCGTCGTTTTACGCTTTCGGGATAGTATCTTGGCAGATTTTAGGCTCTGGAATGTGATTGATCAGTTACGACTACGAATAGTCTCAAAATGGGTGTTTTGGGAGAGAATTGGTGGTGGGTTTGGGCTGTTACAGCAAAAATGGTGTTTTTAGGTGGAAAAAACGAGGTAAGTACTGATTTTTCGGTAAATTTTCAAAAAAGCGCTTATATCGCATATGACTGTACTGTAGGATCAGGCAGCTACGTGTACAATATTTAGAGGGCTCGTCCCTGGTAATTTCCTAGCAATCAACCTCTTCGCACAAGTACTACAATCTGCTCCCACTGCGTACGTGATCTACCTCACAGCAACAGTTACGATAGTATCTCCTCGACCCTCAGCCACATATGTATTTTCTTTCTTTTTTACGTCCTTCTCCCCATTCTCATGCCACCCCTCCAAGCCTTCCTCTTAAAATCTTTCATTTACGATATCCTTAATCCACTCTATCTGCAATCCCCCTCTGACCATCTACGGAATATAGATTACATAAGCCAGCATTTTACCCATCTCAAATAGTCCCAAGCTCTCACACTCCTCAATTAAGCTCTCCACGATTCTGATCTTTAGGCATCTAACGATTCTCATACAAATGCCCTTTCTTCCACGCCGTTGACGGTAGGTTCATCTGGTAATCGGTTTACCAATCCGCGTTTTATTGTTCAGAGGTGTGTGTAAATGAGATTGCTGCAATGCAGTACGGGGCTTCTTGATATTGGGGAAGCCCAAGTATGATTTGAGTCCATTAATATACCCACAAAAGTACCTTGTCAATTTTCTTTCCATCCGAACCGTTGCTGTTTATGCAGTTCGAAATCGAAAGTGTGTACGCATTTTCAGAACATGCGAGGTAGTCGGCTTCATGGTGGGTTGGATATTCACCCAAGAGACACTCTTGCCCCCTCCTAAGTTGCAAATTCATTTCTCCTCCGCCTCCCGAAACCGGGGATCAAGGTTGCAGAGTAAAAGAGTTTACTGAATTAAACGCCTAATATTGAGGTGATCTTGTCAGTTGATGCAAAACAAAAGGCGGGGTGATCGACATCCCACCTGCTCAAATAGTCTAGTGTAGGCGAGGTAGCCGAGAGGCGTTCCCCCCGTCCCCTCTCATTGGCCCCCTCCTTGGACCAAGCCAACGTCCTCAGGTATATAACTCTCCTCTTCCACCCTCATCTCATCTCAAAATCTCATTCTCTTCAAGATCAAGTACAGTCTCATTCTGTCACACAAAATGCTCATCCTTTCAAAATCCAGCTCAAAAGTCCTCCCGTCACTCATCTGCAGTTTCTCAACCACCGTTCACCAGGGGGTTCGTAAAGCGGGAACGGTTTCTTCTCTTCCCAAGATTGTCAATGTATCACCAGAAGAGAAAGCTCAAGGACTATTGACATACAAGAACCTGGAACTGGCAAATCGAGCACTTCATCATGATGGTCTCGTGGTCCTCGAGAATGCGATCTCGCATGACAAACTGGATTTCCTGAATCAGAAGATGGTTGAAGATGCCAGAATGTTGCAAGCGAAAGGGGAAGACAGTCCGTATAATTATAACAAAGGGTTTGTAACAAGGCCCTTTTTTCCCCATTATCCCATTGACATAATGGAAAGAAATATCCAACAAGATCCTCCCCTCACCCAAAAGTTCTTCGATCGAGAAATCTTCTTCAACCCATTAGCCACACAAGTCACCTCTTCCATCATCGGACCCCGCCCCCGCCTATCTTTCATCTCAGGAAACTCCGCACTCCCACCCACACAAGGGGAGACACCAAAAGCACAACCCACACACTCAGACGCTGACTTTCAGCACCCCTCCTCCCCCTTCGCAATGGTGGTCAACGTCCCTTTAATCGAAATGACGCCGGAGAATGGGAGTACAGAGCTCTGGCTGGGTACCCACCGATTTGGCAAGGAAGCACAGGAAGGAGACCATGGTGAAAGAGCGAGTGGTAGGATAAAGAAGGAGTGGATGGAAGAGAGGAGGAAAGTGAGGGGTCCTTCGCAGCCAGTGGTAAAGAAAGGCAGTTTGGTGGTTAGAGATCTGAGGCTGTGGCATAGTGGGCAGCCGAATTGGACACAGGATGTGAGGATTATGCTTGCGATGATACATTTTGCGGGATGGTATAGGTGGGTTGATGATAGCGATTTGTGAGTGTGGGAGAAGAAGCTGACGAGAACAGAAATGCTATGGAGGTCAATTTTTCAGAGAATTTGAGAGGTGAGATTGAAAGGTGGGGGAGGGATCTGGTGGTTCAGGGGAGGCACAAGCGGGAAAAGGAAATCGAGGAGGGGTATTTGAGAGGTAAGTTTGGGAATGCGTATGATTTTGATCAGAAGGATCGACTGGATCTTGCGTTCTGATCGTCTTAGCTGAGGTTTGTATATGGCTAAAATAAAATAAATGTACTGTAATCGTTCGAACCGTTATTCTTCACCTGCCCAGTGCCGTCTCAAGTCTTCAATGATTGGCTGTACTGGCCAACCAGTGGAAATGCTGAAGTCTAGGAGCATGCTTACAAGAGCTTCTTGATGAATAGCTTGAACCAAGTATCGGCCACCTAGTTAGAGGTTGGTATTGTACCCATTCGAGCGTTTAGGGAGACCTACAAAATGCCAGCGGACCGAAGGCGTTGACTCTTGCCGCAACATTGTCATTTGTGAAAGCCAACCCGCAAACTTCCAATACGTGATGTTGAATACTGGGAGGATTAAATTCTCGACCTTCTACCCCGAAGCCGGAAGTGTTAGGATTAGGCGACGATAATGCGAGCAGGATTTCAGCAACACGGAGATACTGTTCTCCCGCAACTGCTCATATTTGATCGATCAGCAAAATTTTCATTAGCTTCACAAGACTACTTGCCGTGCCAAGGCTGTAACAGCCAGATTGAAGGAAGTGCATTTCCAGGTTTGGGTGCGGCAGAGAATGGATTGAATGATTTAGGTCGATTTGAGCGCCAATCTGAGACGCACTCAGACAAATACTCCCAACTTCCTTTTCTTTCCGAGGAGCTCATCTCAACCGTGGTATCGAAGCAAAAGTTAATAACTCGGGCGAGAATATAAGTAATGGAGTGTGCCCAAGTATCATCAGGCCTATCATCACTTGGCGAGTAATCAAATTCTGAGCCCAATCGAACAGCTCGACGGAGCTCCAAAGCCATGGTTATCTCTTCTCTCAGATAGTTCCAGGCTCCTGATTGAGCGAGCCCTCGTATTTTTGTATCGATATGTGAGCTAGATGCGAAGGAATAGGCGCCGAGTAAATGCTGCTGCTGTCGCGTGTCACCTGACTTTATCAACCACTTCGAACACAACAAGACTGAACTGCCTTACCATTCAGGATCTCGTATGATCGGAGTAAACATGTAGCAGATAAGTAGTCTCCCTGCACGTCTCCCTGAATATCAGGATTGGGATGAACATCATTCAGAACTTTAAGTAGGTCTCTGACACATGCTCCGTGGAACACGTGACCTAACTCTTGATATCGATCGCAACGTTGAGTCCGGGATTCATGGCATGCCGAGAAAGCAATAACTGCTTTGAATAGGATAGAGTTCTGCATTGCGCGCTGAGGAACCAGGGTGCCGAACAGACTCTGTGAATCGTTAAGGTCATACCAGGGTGCGAGGAAATCAATATAATGACGGAAGAGAGATGCAATGATTTGGTGTTGGAGTGCTATTCCTGGATCAGAAGTGACGAGTGATTGAGCTTCCAAAATCTTGTTACTTTTGTCACATTCTTTCTCTTGGAGACTGCCGCTCTGGGCCCCTTGCGATTCGAATGAAAGTTCTAGATGGAATCAGCCCCGTGATTGGGAGTGTCGTAGAACAGTAAGGGAGGACTGACTTTGCTGCAGCGAATTGGCACTATGAATGTCATTTTTCACGTCTTGGCCGGGTCTTTGGCATTCTCTCTTTGCTCTCTGGCAGTTCAGGCAGATCGGTCGAGCTTCATCGCCTTTGTGATGTCAAAATAGATTCCACGGCACTTCTGGCCATTCAAAGCTATTTACATTTGATTTTCCGTCGGCGACATGTGACACTGAATAGACTCAGTCTGCAAGAACTGCCAGATACCTGGTATGAGGAGGCTATAACTGCTTACCATGCTGTTTTTGATGTCAGTCAGGTTGATCCGTAGCTAGACCAAAAATTGGCTCACAGTGTTCGGACGCATGCCTTGGCATAACTCTATAATGGCATGCTACAAGTAGAATGAATACTTCAAATAAGCTGTGGTTGATTGATCGATCAGATACAATGTCTCCAATAAGGAGAAGCTGACAAGACGTGGTGGAAGCTAGCGACTTCGAAGCCGAGGTAGTGCTCACGTGATTCAAAACATGTCCTGCAAAGAAGCTGTAAATCGAGGTAGAGAGATCCTTGACCTAAAATCAATGATAAGAGAATGTGTTATATAAGTACTCTACTAGGTCATCTCCGTATGCTGATTAATTCCTGTCATTCCCAAAAAATCGTCAAAACATTGCGAGCCGAGTTCACCCTTTCCCTTTACCCTTTCCCCCCACATCGCTCTTGCAGACTGACAGACACAATTGATCTAATGAGCAAACCTGAAATCCAGCCTCTTGTTCCCTTCATCTGTTGTTGTAGCTAAGTAATTAAGACGTTCGTCTTCGTTCATCGCGTTCCATTTAGCATCCCTGGATTTGTTTCGCCAGACATAGTACACCTTGGTCACGATATATAGCCCGATGTTCCCAAGACAGATAGCGACCAAGGCGCGATCACCACGTTTGTAGCGGGGTGCATCATCAGCACGGTATACGTTCGAAGCGACGATACCGCCAGCTTGGACGAACATGTTGTACAGGGCTGCCGAAACGGTTCGAGAACGCACGGCGTTCGAATTGCGTGAGTTCCAGGCGACTTGGATGGGATGTGCTTTGCGATATTAGAGTAATGCTCAGGAGGATGGGGTTCAATGCTTACCGGATGGGTAACTGAGAAGCAAACTCATGATACCAAATGCTAACCATTTGTTGATCTTGGTGATGTCAACCAAATAAATATAGACGAGAAACGGCAATGCCCAGACTTGTCCGAAGGCAGCAGTCAAAGTTAACTCTCCCCAGATTTCGGCAACGTAAGTGAGCGCCAGCATCGTAATCATATGGAAGACGGTGGATGGAATGACGAGGAGATTGGTCTTGAAAGTTCCGAATCCAAGACCCTTCAAAGTCAGGGTCAAGTACTGGGATGGTGTAGTTTCGGGGATTTGAAACATGAGACCAATCAAATAGAGCAGCCACAAGTCATAATCGCACATCGATTTCCATAGCAACTTCGGAGTGATGGGTTGCCGGTTGTGCATGCTGCTCTTTTCAGGATCTTCTCGGATGATTCGATTGACCATAATGGTCTCCTCGCTAGACATAAATCAGCGCAAGAGGCAAAATAGCGGAAGGGAAGGGCCTACCGAGTAGTGAACCAGCCATTTTTCCCTCGGAACTTGCTTGCTGTCTGAGTAGGGCTGGCAGGCATGAGAATGAAAGAAGCAATACCGATCACGAGAGTCAAGATACCCTAAGTAACCTCATCAGCGCAGCTTTCATTCTTCTCAAGAAGTATAACGTACCTCAATCAGGAAAAGCCAACGCCATCCAGAATAACCGTGCAAACCTCGGAGATGTAACAAACCGTAAGCCAAGAATGCTGCAATCACGTCCGAGAGAGACATGGCAGTCCAGAAGAAGCCTAAACGAATAGAGAGCTCGTGGTGTTTATAGAAGTATGACAAATATAGGATAATCTAGATTGTACCCCATTAGTCTGAATGTATAGTAGCTCGATATGAGAGGCCATACATCCGGAATGAATCCACCTTGAAGTATACCCAGAATCGCTCTGGTGATCAAGAAGCTCTCGCGGCCGCTCAACCAGAATTGAGCAGACGCGACCAGCGACCAGAGTATTAATTGAGCAGGAATCCATCGATCCGGTCCGATCCACTTTGACACCAATTGAGACGGTAGCTCTGCACATAAGAATGCTAGCTTGAAGACGGTATTGCCAAGATTGTAATCTCCATACAGTTAGCCATCATCTGGAGATAGAAGTGGGAAAGCTTAACATACCATTAGTGTTCATTTTCAGCTCTTTCAGCAGGTTATCGGTCACTGCCTGTGTAAGATTTGAGCGGTCAAGTTCAAGCGCCATGAACATTATGCAAGCCCAAATCTACACGATACATCAGTCCAAACGTAATCGAGGGGCAAGCAATCCTCATACCATGATCTTGAAATCTATCTTTCGGATCAACCTGTGCTCCTCCCCCCATGTCCATCGTGCAGATGGATCGAAGCGGTGAAGGTTCTCCCAGTTGGCAGGAGGTTGGTACTCCTTTGCGGTATCGGGATCATCGAAAACTGAGGGTTGAGTAGCAATGGCATCCGGATCGTAGGTCTTGTTGCGTTGCCACCAGAACCTTTTCTCATCCGCTGGTATACCAAGAGGGCTTGCTACATGTGTTATCTCGGTAACTTTGATTTGGCCAACAATGCCTTCAGATTTATCTCTTAGATTGTCGGATGAGCCCTGGGAGGATGATTCGTCTGAAACGATGACTCCTCCGGTAGGCTGATTGAGATTAATCTGTTTGGCAAGTGCGGTCGACATAGTGTTGTTTGATACTCGGCTCGACCGATATGCTGGGTGAATGTGGTAAAGAAAGATAAGTTTGGTAGCTGGGAAGGCTAGAGGTACTTATAAACCAAGAAACAGCAGAATATATCCTGACAGACCCACGCCCGTGGTCCATGGAATCCATCTGACGGGGAGAGCCGAGACCGCACGCGATTGATGGCTGGCATTTCATCAACATGGATGCTTCTCATTCTCGGAGTAGATTGACGAGAGGGCAATTGCTGGCCGTGAGCATCAAGGGTCTGGAAGCGCCTTGGTATGCTGCTTCGGGAAAGGGTCGGGAGCAGATCAATAAACAGGATGTGTGCTGCCCTTCACATGAACGAATGAGATAGCTTGTGACTTGGTTCTGAGTGGGTCATCCAGCATCTCGACGGGTTTCCTAAAGCATCTGCAAAACGAATGCATACATTTGAAGGAGATTTCGGGCTCTGTCAGGCCAAGACATCGCGACTTTTGGCGAGCACTTCGCGTCATCGGACAAGGTCAGAAGTGATGCACAACTTCATAAACGGCCTTATCATTCCCCAACTTGAAAGTTCCATTGGCTATAGTGATTGATCAGAAAATCAATCCTGTGCATCCAGATCCGCCACCATGGCTAGTCACTTGTGATGAGGACTGAAGTTCAGGCGAGGAACGAATGTTCCAAGATTCCAAGTATCTTGAAGAGTATTGAAAATGAGAGAATACAAGAATAATAATGAACCCCCACTCTTCCACGTAGCCCTCAAGGAGGTGATCGATGGTCTCACTTGAGAGAGATATGCTCAACTGGAGTTGAGCAACTTCTTGATCAGTTTCTCGGCAAGCACTCGGTGGCGAGCTCCTTTTTCTCAGCACGTCCCTTCGACGAGAAGCTGAGAGTGATGGTGCAGCTGCAAATTAGGTTCGAGTTCACGTGCAACCAGTCGAGATGAGGGTTCAAACGTGCAATGCAATGAAAGTCTCTAGAACCCCTCCAGCTGATTGCCCTGATACCCGAAAGAATGATGAAGAGAAAGAGTATGCGAGCGCGGGGTGAAATCGCCCCCACGGTCACGTGCCAGAACTCTATTTTGACTTGCACGCCATTTCCCGGCAGTCTTACGCGACTCCAGACCACGAACCACCACAGAGAGACGGGACAGACTTCACTAAGATCCAAAACGGGTTCCTGTTCCGATCAATGATATTGAAATTCCGTGGAGGGGATTGTTTCTGTCGAGATAAAACCGGTTGGGGTTCAGCTCCCCTGTTCTGGCCGGGCCTGTCACTCGCGCTTTCAAGAGTCCAGGAAGCCATGTGGCTCGCACGCAACATGCAGGCAACTTTGTATCATCATGGGCCCCTCAGAAGAGAACTTACACTCTGCCACATGGGCTCAGGTTCGCCACATCGGCCGATTTACCCCGCTCTGGACAGGCTCTGCATATTATCCCACGCTACACGAGCACTGGGAGGATCAACTTACCAATCTTTGCGTTTTGTTCATCGGGAAGTCGGTGCTTGAGAGAGCAACCAAGTACTTCAACACACCTTCGTCGTCGGTTTTTAGTCTATCACCGTTCCGTGTTAAACCCCATCTTTGGAAAGGAGGTCAAAGCTAGGTTCTGATGCCATCCGCAAGAAGCCTTCCGCAATTGAGGGGAGAATAGTCTCAAATATATATGGCTTGACATGTTTCGTTTCCAACTTACAAAGAAGTTTTCTTTTTATCAACAGTTGAGCATTGAAAATTGATACACATCCTGAGAATCCCAGAGCGTATCTCAATCACTTCTATTAGGAGCCTCAAGATGGCACCTTCTATCGCCGAAACCGTCTCTACCACGTCCGACCAGATTCATGAGAAGCTTGTCCAATTATCAGTTGCAGAGGTTAAGGATAGTAATGGGACCCATAAAGAGGAACCAGCCCCAGCGGTACAGGACCCTGTATCTGAGATTCAGCACAAAGAACCTCTAAAGCTTTCAGGAGCCCTAGATCATTTCGAGAGCTTTGACGTCACTCCAATCATTGGGCGTGAATTCGTTGGTGTCAACCTTGCGAAATGGCTTCGAGCTCCTAACTCCGATGAGCTCATTCGCGATCTGGCAATTACCAGTAAGTTGCTTGATTCCAGGGAACTTCTGTGACTAACCACATCCAGTTTCCCAACGCGGCGTTGTTTTCTTTCGAAAGCAAGACGATATTACCAACCATCTGCAAAAAGAGCTTGTGCAACGTCTTGGAGAGCTCTCGGGCAAACCCTCAACCTCCAAGCTTCACATCCACCCCGTCTCCAACTCCGGCCGCGAACTCGGTGGTAAGGATGACGAGATCAGTGTCATCTCATCAGAGCAAGCCAAGAAAATCTACAAAGACCGTCTTCTCTTCCAGACGGAGAAGAAACAAAGTGGCAAGGAAGGCTGGCACTCGGATATCACATTTGAGCCAGTTCCCAGCGATTATGCTCTGTTGCGCTTGACACAGTTGCCCAAGACTGGTGGTGGTAAGTCAACCTTTTAGAGTATCATTTATGAAGTCCTAATGCAAGATAGACACCCTCTGGGCATCTGGCTACGAGGTTTACGACCGAATTTCTGCCCCCGTCCAAAAGTTTCTCGAGGGCTTGACCGCCACCTATGCACAACCTAAGTTCAATGAAGCCGCAGCCAAAAATGGATTCAAAATCTACACCGAAGCACGCGGGGCTCCGGAAAATGTCGGCTAAGAGTTGGTTGCCGTGCACCCAGTTGTCCGTACAAACCCCGTTACAGGGTGGAAGTCGATCTTCGCCCTAGGCCATCACGTGCAGCACATCAACGGGCTGACAGAAGGCGAGAGCAAGGGACTTCTTGATTGGTTTTTGAGATTGGTTGTTGACAATCATGATCTTCAGGTTAGACATCGATGGCAGAATCCGAATGATCTGGCGATCTGGGATAACAGGAGTGTGTATCATGCTGCGACGCCAGATTATATAGGTCTAGATCTAGGAGAAAGGACAGGTCAGAGGGCGGTAAGTTTGGGTGAGAAGCCGTACTTTGATCCGAAGAGTACGGGAAGGAGAGAGGCCCTTGCTAAGGCGAAGGAGGTGTAGTTCACCTTTCCTCAGGAGATAACACAAAGCATGTTGCATGTCAGCAATCAAACATATAATTGCATATTGAAACTCATAGCATACATCTATCACGATTCGTTTTTGACCTCCAGGGTGTTTTCTTCTACTGCTTGCTCCAGTTCTTCTTAATCAATCACTCATCTTTCCGTCGCCATATAAACACTCGTGATGATGGTCCCCCTCGGCACAACGGGGGAACACGCCGGACTTCACGATCCCTTGGATTCTTTAAAACATGCACTCTCAATCTCTCATCCACAACTCCCTCTTTCGGACTCGGAGCCATCATGCATGAGCCGGCTGGACGGTAACTACTAATCATCTGTTCCATCGCTAACACCTTCGTTTCCTCAATTCTGATGACCTTCCTTTTCGCTGCAAGAAAATGACCCAGCATCCTCTTTCCTGCATCCTGAAAGAACTTCGAAAGTGGGCGGGCATCAACCAATTTCGACATGGGTTGAAGGTGCCGGTGATTGACCTCGATCTCAATCAGATGCGAGAAATACTTCGCCCTGAAAGCAGGTAGAGGTTTGGCACTTCGAATATAAATATTTGAAAACTCAATACATGTACATCATAAAATTAAATTTTCGTCTCGCTACCGATATGGATCTCATGGCCAGCCTTCACTCTTCGGCGGCCACTCATAATTCCTTTTGTAAGGCACAGAGAAGGTATGAACGCCTGACATGACTGTCTTTACCACTCCTTCAGCACCATCTGCACCCGAAGACGGTAGCACAACCTCCATCGAAGTATTTGGGGGCACTTGGACAGTCATATCGAAGCGATCGCCCTCGATCTTCCACGAACAGCCAACCTTACCAAACGGCGTGATATGGCTCACAGCTGCATCCGTGAAAACTCCTCTCAGAATCGGTTCCGCTCTGGCCTTCTTCCAGCCAGCTTCAATACAACGAAGGCCTCCGAGTTTCTCGTGCATAAATGTGGCCACAGCACCTAGAGCATAATGGTTGAAGGACGTCATGTCGCCAGGGTTGATCGACCCATCTGGCAACATGCTGTCCCACCTCTCCCACATTGTCGTTGCGCCCATAGTGACTGGGTATAGCCACGATGGGCACTTGTCTTCGACCAGCATACGATATGCAATTTGAGGCTGTCCGGCCAGAACTAGGGCCTCGCAGATGAAAGGGGTTCCAGCAAACCCAGTTCCGATGCGGAATTGATTCCTCTTTACGATGTAGGCCAATCTTTCTCCAGCTTGATCTCTTTGTTTTGAGGTTGGGAAAAGATCGAAGCAGATCCCGAGAGCATACGCTGTTTGTGAATCTGAGCTCAGTCGGCCATTTGGAGTCATGTACTCTTCACAAAATTGTTTGCGGACCAATTTGGCTTCGTCTGCATACTGCTTCGCTTCTTGATCTCTTCCAAGAATGGAGGAGATCTTGCTGATTATATCGAGGGAGTGAATGAGGAAAGCGTTGGCCACGAGTTGTGCATCTGTCTTTGCATTTTGTGGTTTGTCCGGTGGCGCATCGGGATCTAGCCAGTCGCCCAACTGGAAGAGGCTTTGGTCATACAGGCGGCGACCATTTCTTGTATCCCGGGGACAGACCTTCAGCCAGCTTTCCATGCTTAGGTATTGTGAACTTAGGATTGAGACGTCACCAGTGGATTGATAAATCGACCAAGGGGCAAGGATAGTGACATCGGCCCAGATGGCGAAGGGAGCGATTTTTGGAAATGGATTCTTGTAGTATCGCAGCACGTTTGGCACGACAAGAGGCGGTACTCCACCAAGATACTCTTGAGATACTGTCAAATCCCTCAACCAATCTTTGAGAATTCCTGCACAATCGTAGAGAAAGCATGCTGTTGGAGCAAACAAAGCAATGTCTCCGGTCCAGCCAAGACGCTCATCCCGCTGAGGACAGTCAGTTGGTAGACCAACAAAATTGCCACGCATACCCCATATCACGTTCTCATGAAGCTTGTTAAGCATCTTGTCCGAGCACGAGAAACTTCCTGTTGGCTCCATCTCAGTCCAGCATACAACGGCCTCGAAACTTGCGAGGAAATCAGCATGCGAAGGTAAACCCTCAACTTGCAGGTAACGGAAGCCTTGAAATGTGAATCTTGGTTCCCATGATTCCCCCTCCGGAAGTCCCTTGAGTGTGTACTCGTCGATAGCATCGGCTTCGCGTAGGGGCCTTCGGCCTAACTCTGCGTGCTCCATTACTTCAGCGTGAAGGAGTCTGATTGTTTGACCCCGCTGCCCCTTGACATTCTTGATGCGTGTGTATCCCACCAAGTTCTGCCCAAAATCAAGAATCTTCTTTCCTTTTGGCGTCGTAATCAAGTTCTTAGGTTCGAGGACAAGGAGGCGACGTATCGGAGATCCTGACTGGGATAATAGCTCTGGTTTTGCGGGAAGGGGAGGCTGAACAGCAGCTCTAGTCCACACTGATGACTGGCTCTGTTGGCTAGAATCAATGACTGACCACCCAGATATTTCCATTGTCCCATCATACTTCTCTCCATTGTAGATCTCGGCAAACCTTGTGGGTCCAGAAGCTACTTCCCAAGTGTCATCGGTGCTCACCACCTGAGTTGAGCCATCCTCGTACGTCAGCTCCAGCTGTGCCATAACGGCAGTTCTGTCACCCCAAATATTGCGACCTCCTCCCTCAAACCCAATTCGTCCACAGAACCATCCTTCGCCAATACGAACCCCGATACAATTCTCTCTTTGGTCACGTGGCAAATATTCCAACACATCGTAGACTTGATAATGAAGTCGTTCATCATAAGCCGACCATCCAGGTGCCAGGAATTGGTCACCAACTCGCTTCCCGTTTATTTCTGCTTCGTAAATACCCTGCGCCGTGATATACAATCGGGCCCTCGAGACCTTGCTGGCAGAGCTTATGGAGAACTCTTTGCGGTAAAGTTCCTCGGGTCTGGGGACACTGGTGTCTTGTTCCCAGCTTGCGGAGATCCGCTGACATTGCCAATCATTCCTGTCGAGAAGCCCAGCCTCGACGCACCCGAGTTCGCTCCATCTAGAAGGATTTGAAGCCCCTTCTCCCCAGGCTCTCACGCGAACAAACATCCCCTCCCGGGCCTTGAGGGGGTTTTTTGACGGCCATGGCACTAGGACAGATTCGCTGGACTCAACCTCGAATGACTGAGAGGGTGTATCTGAATCCTTTGGCTTTTGGCTGAACAATTCGATCTGATATCTTTTCTGGATAAATCCAGCAGGTGCTCCAATGGCTCTCCAGGAGATTCGAGGACGAGATTCGCCTATTCCGAGAGCATCGTTAGCTAGACGATGTTCAAAGCGCAGGTCTTGAATTTCGAACGACAGTGAAGACTCCAGAACCATTTTGCCGGGATTGTGCTTGGGGGAGAGGCAAGGAATTTTTTTCCCGAGTCACAAATATGGCCGATGATATATATGCAACTCACCTAGGGTCTTTGTAGACCACATCAGCTCCTCCCCCGCCTCGCTGAATGTTGGACCGAAGCGAGGTATGGCTTCGGGTGCCGACTTGTTAGCAGCTTTGCTTCGTCCAGTATCCCACTTGGGGCGGGGAGGAATGCCTTAAGAAGAAGCCTTGTTCCCCGAACTCGAACCGGAGATACTCCGAGGAACTGCCGGCTTGAGACTTTACGCGCCACGCCCCATCCCCTTCTAAATTCTCATTGCAAGTACTTGGACAAGAGATCAAGAAGAACAGGGTTTTGAAGGAATGATTCACATCTGTTCAGATTTTATTTTAGTGCTCTTCGAAGTTCGAATACAGCATGAAAGCATGCCTCACTGAGCAGAGAACACCAAGGTTTGGCTCCTCGGTTAAAAAATAGGGGGCTGGTCACAGAAAAGCGCCCTGCCCCCCTAGCTTTTAGCTTTCTCTTCGTTCTTGCTCAAGACAGACTTCATATGAACGCACCAACTATGATTTCGCAACAGGTAGCAGATTTCCGTTTCAGCGAATCGCCAGTTGAGATTGTGCCAGCCCCTTGATGTGATACATGACGAGAATATTTTTTTGCCAGACAGTGCAAAGAGCTTCCAACCAGGTATGTAAGGTATATCTTAGAGACATCCAAGGCTTGATAATTGGAGGTTGGGGGACTCAGAGATAGTTCGCTCGTCATTTGCCCCCGTTAAGCTAATGACATCACCTGTACTTTTGAGGCGATGCGTGCATCCATAAGGTCTCAAAGAAAATAGACACAAAGTCAAGAGGCACTACGCCTATCAGAAGGCAGGTGGAATAGCTGGAGCAAAATTGCATCGTAACGGAAGACATGATAGACAATGACAACAGGATCGAAGCTGACAGTGACCAGGACAAGGACCCAAGAAAACTGCTGCACAACTAAGTGGTAACATAGGGTGAGATTGCCAGAAACAAAGTCTTGTTCATTCATGGTCTGACGGCTTGGCCAAGCGAACAGCTCTGTTCGCGGTGAGGTCGGTCGCAAGGTCAAGATCCTGAGAATATTCCAAGCCACCATGGTTGATGAAGCCATGATTTGTTGCCTGCCTTGTTCTTCTATATCTTGCTCTGGTTTTGCATGGTGCTCGAACTCCTACTGACCACACATGCAAGAATAGGAGGTACGCAAAGGAAGGAGACTTTACTTCCGGACGCGGCTTGTTGAGGCTCACAAATAACCAAGATGAGGAGCCCGCTGACAGTTGCAGCCACAGGGGTGCAATAAGCATAATGTGAAGTGTGAAAAGTGAGTATATTTGTATATCTGAGGAAGTTATCTAAGGAGCAAACTGGGCGACTATTCAGAGAGCTTGGATACCGCTGGAACAGTCTAACCCCCATTGAGAACAGCTAGTACTAAAGGAGACGGGGCACGTGATGTGTAACTGACACCCGCTGTGTCGAAGGTATCATACATTCTGTGGTGGACTTTTAAAGCGCGACCGACACCACTGCTCTTCGTCAACAAGCCCACAGCAACGCAGGACCAATTGGTGGGAGAGAAGCTAACGCCCGTCCACTTAGTCCTTAATGTTCCAAGGCGCGAATACGGAAGGGGCAGACCTTCAGCTTCAAGACTTCTTTTTAACCACCAACCCTGAGTTGGTTGCCGGACATAGGCTGGGTAAGGGCGTAGTTGACAAGTGACGTCAAGAGAGAGAATGACAACAAGATGGTAATTGATAACAAGTCTCGAGATGGCAGCCTAGAGAAATACGGTGCTAAGGGAACCAGTTCTACAGCTCCTTGGCACACTGAGGCTGAAAATCGCGTGCGACACTAGCATAACTGGTCAAGTACCTCGGCTTCACTGGAAAAAGGAAATGTCTTGGCTGTGGGCTTTTAGCGTTGATGTCCCTGGGAAAAACTGCCCATCAGCTTTCGATGTCTAGGCAGAAGAACTCCGCAATGGAAGGACATACATTGATACCTGCGACCAAAACAACGAAGGAAGGCACGAAGCAGAAGGAACAATAAAGCATTCCGCTATAAAACGTATGCACTCACGTCGAGTTGCATACCGAGAAGGAAAGAACGTATGAGTAAAGACGGCTTTAAACAATTAATGGAACAGAATGCCACACTGACTGCATCCGCCCAGAAAGCACTCGCCCCTGAAAATCAAGAGGCGAGCCATGCTCCTCTACTCAACACTCTCCGTATCACTCTCTTCCTCGCTTTCCCCGTCACTCTCCTCATCGTCCCCTGTATTACTCTCATCATCAGTTTCACCTTCACTCTCATCACCACTGTCCTCCTCGCCTTCCGAATCCGTGATCCCGTCCGTCTTCTCACCATCTATCAGCCTCAACGCTTCCTGAGCCGCCTTCTGCAGTTTCGCAATCTCACTATCAGGATTGGTCTTTCGCTTCTTAGGCCCATTACCCACTTTGCCCTTCCTTTTCCTTTTTAAATCCTTAGACTTCACTCGATCCTCATTGTCATGCGGCCTCACGACCCTGATTGTGACTCCGCTCTCCTTGGAATAAACCCGTAGTCCCACTACCACTACAGGATTCCAGTAACCTGGCTCGAAAGTATCATCCACTTTTACTGGCTTTTTGGGTGGCTGGGCCTTCTTCTTCTGGTTTTCGAGGGCCTTTTGACGCTTGATTTGCTCGACTTTTTCTTCAACTTCACCAGATGCGACGTCTGATACATCGGAGTCGAGCTCAGATTCATCGTCTTCATCGTTGTCGGCTTCGGACGCATCTGGGGCTGCTAACGTGGTGGGTGCCTTAACTGCTGCTGGAGAGGTTGGTAAAGTGGGATTGATTGCCGAGTCGGTTCCCGTTGTTGATTGCACTGTAGGTGCTAATCCTTCCACTGCGGCCTCCGCGAATGTATCTGATGTCTGGCAAGAAGCGTCTGCCTTAACGATTGCTGCCAGTCCTGCCTTTTTCTCGGCTTCTTTCGCAGACTTAGCTTTCGCCTTGGCCGCTATCTTCTTTTCGACTGCATGCTGCTTCCGCTTCTTCTTGTTCTCAACATGCTTTTTGCGTTTCTTCTCCTTCAGCATCTTTTTCCTGGCCACTTTCTTAAGTCTGTTGAATTTTGCTCGCTGTGCTCTTCTTTTCGCTCTCTTTTGTTCTAATACAGCTTCGTTGCGAACCCTACTGTGTGCCAGGTCGTATTTCAAAGCAGCCTGCACTAGCTTAGCACGACGGTAGGACACGGTCGAGCGAACCACTTCCTCAACAGAGGGATAGTCGACGTGTCTTGCGATTATTTTCACGAAGACATGATATTCTCCTGCTTCCAGAGTCAAGTCTGCAGACACGGATCGCTGCATTGCAATGTTCGGCTGGCAAGTCATTGTGTATTCTGAGTCACCAGTTTTCTGCACCGCGAATGAGAGCTTGAAACGGTAGCGTCCTTGGAAACCTTCGAAGTATCGGTAGTCAAGCTTATCGTCGTCAGTCACAACACAGTTGTAGGGAGCTACGTCTTACTTGCGAAAGAACAATCACAACGGGTGAAGTCTTCTCCAAGCTAAGAACAAAGTTGGTTTTGTGATAATCCTCAACAAAGGGGACGTTCAACGAAATCCACTGCTGTGTTGCTTCCCACTCTCTAGTAAGCAAGCGGAGACGTTGAGCAGACTCGAATTTTTGTAAGAAGAATTCATAAGAAATCCAGAACTCCCCGTCGTCTCCAAAACTGTGGCTAAGTTGTTTCATTAGATCTACCACCAGCGAATTAGCACTGTTCAGTCAGATCAGTGAGCTAAGAGCCTCTAAATATCTCGGCTCCCAAGACACAAAAAGGCAGGGGTCATGCAAGCTCTTGCAGTTCCGAAGCGTCAAGCCCTCATGGAAAGAGACAACAAACTACGAGGGTAAGAATAAGATTACCTGGTGTCCACTCCTTACTCCCGTCACCTAGTCTCTATTAATGGAGAACATATATTCCAAAGAGGGTGGGAAACATACTCCAAGGCCCATTCCATTCACTTTCACCCCACGGGTTTCTAACGAGTAATAGCCTGTGGCCTGAGGTTTCTACAGCGCGATGTATAGAGTATGCATGATTCGAGATGAGACCATTCCTGGATTGATCAATCTTAAAGTTAGAAGCACAAGTGATGAGGAAATCTGTATTGACTTTGAGTAATCGCTCGTTCCAGAATGATTCTGTATCACAGATGTCCATCAAGAAAATCTCTGTTGTAACAGCCCCAGTCAGATCTTCGATTCCTTCGCCCATTTGGCCCCCGTGGGTAGACGCATAATCCTAAGATAGTTGTCAATGGTGCACCTAAGCTTAAGCACTTTGTGTTTCTTACTCCATGTGCCTTTGCATAAGCCTTCTCCAATAGTGGAAGCCACGTCTCATTTGGGTCTTCACATTGGGCCTAAAAGACCTGTGGGTCAACGCGGGACACGAAAGAGAAATCCAAAATTTCCCATAGCTTGTCATATTTCATGAGCCAAGGCCAAGTTCACACAGGTGACACAATGTGCAAAAACTTAGAAGAGCAATTGGGGACTGAGATATTTGCTTACGAAATAGAGGGATACTGAATTCCGCTGTTGAGATTAGCATTGTGGGTGTCTTCAATATCTAGAAGAAATACCTGATACATCTTGCGATAGTTCTCCTCCTCCGTGATTTGCCTCTGCTTGTTACGTTCCGGTTTACCAGGTAACCCGCTTTTAGTTCGATTGAAATCTGGATGTTTCAAATATAGTTTGTTGTCGATGACTTCTGCTCTCCATTCGCCATCACGGAAGAACACGAACCCGTAGACTCCAACAACCTCATCTCTGGCAACACACACTTTTTCGATCAAATCAGGCTTGTTGCCTACAGCGCAAAGTGCTGCCATTAGCCAGCAATTTCCAAGCCAACCTTGACGAACATCATTTGGTTTTGGCCCGCTGATAAAGAATTTGGGGTCATCGAATATATCGCTGATTCGCTTGACCGATTTGAGTGCAAGGACTTTATCCTTAGAATGGAGGACAAGCTTATCAAGGCATTTGGAGGGCCTTCCGCGTTCGAAGTCTCGTTCGATATCGAAATCGGGGCTCTGAATATTTGCAGTTGAGTCGTTGACATTCGTGAATGATTTTTTCGACCTTCACTTTGCAAACCCGCACAGCTTCATCATATGATGCCAATGCATTCTCTTCCTCTATGGTTCCTTGAAGGACATTTTTAGTTGCTCTTTTAGTGTATTCGCCCTTGGGTAAGATAGTCGTTACTGCAGAAGATGTTCAATTAGTCGTCACCTGTAATCACTAGAGATTGCTGCTTACCTTTGCCTGCATGCTTCGTCTGAAGCTTGGCCTAGAACTTGTCAAGAGCTGCTTGCGGAGGCTGTTCTTTCTTGATTCGCAGCGATTTGATAGGTTTTGGGGTAGTATAGACCGATTTTGTGGTTTTAGGAAGGTCATCTTCCGAACCGCTCGACGATTTGGCTAAGCCCTCGTCTTCAAAATCCATCGCTCGCTGACTGGGCTCTCATTCAATGATGGAGGGGATACAAGCTTCGGCGCGGGCGAGAGAGAAGGGAAGTGATGTTGAAAAATAAGGAGACCTACAGCACGGAAGAGAGGACGACAGTGGAAACACGATGTTGATGCATAGACCTACAGGTAAGAATTTTGGAGTCCCACGTTGACCGCAGACGGACATATTCAGCAGCTGTTTTCATCCATGAGGATTTGGGTAACTGCGACCCATCAAGTAGCCTGCAGTCTGCGATGCATCGAGGTTGACGGGCTGGAGACTGGAATGTGACTGCTTTCGGTACGAAATGTTCGCGGACTGCCGTTGACGGTTGAGATTGGCCATGATAGCTCTCGATACTTAAATCTCACGAGGGTACAACATCGCAAGTAGTATTTGGAAGATGCGCAGAAGTTGAGGGGTTTTTCGACGCGGTGAGAAGAGACGGGATGAAATGTCGCGTTGAAGTCTTGTCGGATGTGCCTTCCTAATGGGGTTGGCGTCTTCTCTCTCTCCACTAGGTACCTACGTAGCCAATCGGCTCTCATCTGAACTCCTGACATCAAGATAGCAACAGAAATATGTAAAAGAAATCTCCTAGAATTTATCTATAGAAACTTATCCTCCTTGCCATCTTGAAATTGTTCCTTCAATCCATCTTCGTACATATTCTTGATCATGATTGCCTTAATTATCCTCGCCGCGTCTGCCTACTCCGTATCCGCGTCGAAGCTCTCCCAGAATGTCCTTGACCATCCTCATATGCCTTCGAATTTCATACAGTCTTCGATCTTTGGCAAACAACTTGGAAAATACTCGTTATCTGATCCGGTGACGCTGCCTCCATCATATCAAGCTCGAAATTTCGATGTAGAAAGTGGATTTGAGGGAATTGGCACCTTTGCTCATCTCCCGTTCACAGAATGCACCATTTCAGAGAACAGCGGCACTTTCGACATAGGCATTGTCGGTCATCCTTTTGATCTTGGGGTCTCCTATCGACCTGGAGCAAGGTTTGGGCCTAATGGAGCGAGGCAGGGTGCTCGCAGGATCTCTCCAGCTGCTGGATGGGAGTACGTCACGTGACAGTAACTTCTGTGAAGTGATGCTAATTTCGAACAGCATAGACCATGGAGTCAATCCGTTTCGAAGCTGGGCTACGGTGACAGACTGTGGTGATATTAGTAACACACCGTTTGATAAGTTGGTGGCCATTCGAGAGCTGGAGCATGGCATGAAGTCGATCAACTCGTTGAAGCCGAAGAATGTGTCTTCTGCAGACGCTGTAAGGCTCATTACAATTGGTGGCGATCACACAATCAGTAACTATTGCGCCCGCTATTCGATTTCGAATCCTAACTTCACTATGCAGCTTTACCGATTCTTAGAGCCCTGCATTCAACGTGGGGAAGAGTCGCGATCCTCCATTTTGACAGTCACCTCGATACTTGGGATCCGAAACAACTTGGGGGCGGTTTAACAAAATATTCGGAAGTAAATCATGGCACAATGCTTCACATTGCTCACGAAGAAGGCTTGCTGTCAAACCACAGCAACATGCATCTTGGTTCTCGATGTGCACTATTTGATGAGCATTATGATCTCAACAACGATATTCGATGTGGATTCAGCATCATCAGAGCTCGGGAACTAGACAAGATTGGTGTTGAAAAAGTCGTAAAAAAGATTGTCGACACCGTAGGTGATGAGTATGTGTATTTAAGTGTCGACATCGATGTGTTAGACCCAGCATATGCTCCAGCTACAGGAACCATTGAGCCTGGAGGTTGGACGACAAGAGAAGTAAAAGTCACTCTGCTGAGTAAAACAATCAAGACTGACCAAAAAATTTCCAGCTACTGGCCATTATCAACGGATTGTCGGATGCCGCTTTAAAAATCATTGGGTCTGACGTGGTCGAGTTTACACCAGTATACGATAACGCTGCTGAGACTACAGGAATTGCAGTCGGGCAGGTCATCTATGAGATTCTGCAATGGATGGTAAACGTTCCAGTCAAGACGCCAAAAGCTGCGGGTATTTAATGGTTGAGGACTCGATTCGCATGGGAAAAGAGTACTTAGCGAAGTGAGCGCAAACTGCTACACAGACAGAAAGGAAATGATGTTCTGCACCACCACTGCTATGCTCCTTATCGTGAGAGCCAAATCTCCTCTCCATCTTCTCTCATGCTGGAACTCTGCCTTATTCTCATCCGAGATCTCAAAAATTCAAAATACTGTATTAATTGGACCCTAAGATAATATCTTCTAGGACTAATTCCAGTTATATTAAATTTAGAACTATATCTTATAATATAATAATATCTTAATACTTTCTGATTAGCTAGTACGGGATTAGTGTGGTCCTAATCTTCTTGTTTTATACCTTTATTACTACTATTCCCACTATTCTAAGACTATTCGTAATCCTAATATTACTTTCTAAGAATATTGAATCCTTCCCAAGGGTATTTTTTATAAAGGAGGCTCGCTAGGGAAATAGGAGAGACTCTATATAGCCAAAATCTAGACTTTATATTAATCCCGTAATAAAGTCTGTTTGGTAAAAGGGAGCTTGCTTCCAGTGTACCTCTTTACTATCTAATCCTCAGTTATAATCTCTCCCTGATTCAAGATATCGGAGAGGTTGACTAGAAGTGAGATTTCCAGGAAAAAGGCTTGCCAAGTAAGTGATTAGAATCTATAGTATTGATAAAAATTCCTATAAAGACTTATCTGTTGTATATCTCACTCTTTCCTTCTTCTCTATTTGTAATCACCTTGTCTTCTACTTTCTTAAACCACTCGTACAGTTATTATACTTTACTAACATTATTAAACAGGCCATGTAACTACCTTATTCTCCTCCCAACTCTCCCAAATTGTCCCTTAGTCTCGGTCGAATCTTGAGAGCTTTCGGCTTTAATGGAATGAAGAGATTAGATTATATTATTCTGGCCGTTCTGCTAATACTCCTGCTTCTCTATCTGCTAGTCAAATTACTATTATTACTACTTTGAATAGTGGCCTTACTATTTATCTATTCCGGCTAAGTCTAATATTCAAGTCTTATTTTCCTGTTCTTCTAATATAGTATTAAATAGTTAGTGGATCTTCAGAATAGTTAATAATATCTCTATTCGATTCTATTCATACTCAAAAATTAGCTTAATTTAATAATAAAGGAGAAGTTATCCCTTCTATTAAATATATTTAATATATAAGAGAAGTCAAGTTTATTATTATACAGTATACCAAATTTACCTGAAAGTAATTCCTAGATAATAATCTCGTGTTACTTTCTAAATATTAAACTATAAAGAATCTTGGTATTATTCCTATTATATTCAAGAACTGGATTATTAATAAATAAATAATCTTAAACTCCTTGAAAGGATCCTACCGATTATATTCTCATAGACCTATCAAATATTCTATTATTAAGAACTCTTTATATACTCTATTTAAGGAGGCTCATATAAAAGGCCGGAATATTATATATTATTAGTTCCTTTAGTATATTAAATTACTATACTATTAGCTTTATTCCAAGTATTATCTTCTTGATATTATTTCAGGAAAGTGGATTTATTTTAAGATAAAGTAATTAAATACTTGATTTTAAGGCTTTCGGTATTAATTTAAAATCTCCTTGTAATATAAGATAAAAAGAGTCCAAAAGTCATTAGAAGAGTTTTATTCCACTATTATAAATTGGCTCCAATTTAATAGGTATAATACTATTATTTTACTAGATTCTGATTATAATATTAAATAAATCCCGGAGATTAAGACTACTAGAATTAGAAGATTTCTCCCCTGTCACGTGATTAATATAGATTAGTCACTACTCGCTTTTGAGTTTATTACTATCGGATAAACTTATATAAAAAAGAATAATTATACTATTTTTCTATATTCAGAATCTTCTAGTTAGGAGAAATAGTATATTATCTTGATAATTATAATTTATATAAATGGGATTATATATATAAAACCGATATTAATATTTACTAGTATTAAAGGAGTTGGGAATCTCTCTAGACACTTTGAAAGGAAAGTAATTAATCCTCTCTCTATTTATTAAACCAAGTTCACTTTCTCTAGGAATATTACTTAGTAGTTTATATTATTTTCAATTCCAAGGTATATTATAACTTAATTACTTTACTTATCTGGATATAATAATAGTTCAAATAGGGCTCTTTCTACTCCCTCTCTGATAATGAACCAAAGTTCCTTATTATAGACTCCTTTACTTTTTATAAGAATACGGGTATAAAAGTAGTAATTGGATTATTTCAAACTAGTATTATAAAGTTTATAATTGAGTAAAAGATATAGGAAGACTTAAAGGAAGAATTATATATCCAAAATATTATATTCTCGATTATCTCTAATAATAGAACTAATTATATATAACTATTTAATATTTACTTTAATAAATTGATTAAAGGTATAATTCGCGAGTAGAAGAAGGAATATTAGAATATATACTAAGAAGAATAGAAAATAGATAAGTTTATAAAGTCACGATAAAGAGTTCTATTAATATTATAAATTAGGAAAGTATAATTAAAGATATATAAGATCTATAAGGAACTAATTATTAAAACCTTTAGGCAAATAGATCTCTTATTAAATTCTAATAAATTAGAAGATTATAAGTTCAAGATATATAATCTTCCAGATATTAAAATTGGAGACTGGATATATTAGAATATTCTTAATTTATTTATAATTCTAGGTAAAATACTAAGATTTTAATATTTTTAAATATTAATATATATTCTAGATAATAATAATATAATAGATATTAATCTAATATTACTTTCTCCCTTATCCTTTATTCTATATAATCGAATATATATATATAATATATATTATACTATAATAGAGACTGAGATTAGTATTAAGTCTGGGGATGAATTAGAAGTTGATATTATAATCGATACGGGAACTGATATTGAGAATATAATTAATTCTGATAATAATAAAGACTTTAATTCTATTAGTACCGAAGATAATTAAATTAATATAGATATAGATTAATAATTAAGAGGTTAGGAGATTAGGAAGATTGGGAAGGTCTAGAAAGAGGGGTAATAGCGGGATTATTTTCCTTAATATTACTTATATAATCAAGATAATATCTTATTCTTCTTGGTTATAGTATATTTAGAATTATATCTTATATAAGAGTAGTATCTAGTAAAAGGTATTATCTTGGGGTCCAATTAATACAGTATTCCTATCACTTTGGGGCCCGGCCTACCAATCACAGATGGCCGAGACGTTGCATGCATGTGGCGTCTTGAGCAAGGCTGTACCTCTCACACCATGGCGAAGCAGAGCCTTGAAGCTACATCGACATTGAAGTGAAACCTTCGTCATCTTGAGGAGACGTATGACGACTAGCAAACTGCGACCCTGATGGACGACGTTATGATCATTCCTGGCGGGTCCACAGAGCGCGCTGAAGAGCAGGCCTCGGAGTCCTCAGCGGCGGAGACCCCTCTGTTTGACGAGTCAGACGACTCTGAATATCGAACAATGTTCCAATACATGCCTCTCGAATCAAGCTCTAACAGCATCCGTCTGGTCGTTCTGGAGCCTGATGGAGGAAATCATGCCTCGGAGATAACGTGTAGATCACGCACACCACCTTTGGAGCGAAGCCAGTGTACGAGGCTCTCTCCTACACTTGGGGAGATGAAAGTAACATGAGGAATATCAGATTGAATGGATGTCTTTTCGCAGTCTCGAACAATCTCTACGAAGCTTTGAGCCATCTTCGCACCTCCGCGGCTGAACGGACCTTATGGATTGATGCAATCTCCATTAACCAGAGGGACATCGATGAGAAGAGCAGTCAGATACAGATCATGCCATTCATCTATGAAAGAGCTCAAACTGTTGTGGTTTGGCTTGGTGCACGCATCGACGTCCCCAATGAAAGCTGTTACTGGCAAAGAGTTTGGGTAATTCAAGAGTTTGGAAAGGCGAGAAAACTGGAGATTTGCTGGGCCTCCACTGATATCCCTTGGGCGTATTATCACTATGGAGATAGGACTTCGAGATCGGTTTCCAACACCTGGGAAGACTTTGTCAACCGTTATGAAACACAAGTTCACCAGGTTCTTCTTTCGGTCAGTTCCAACAATCAAAATATTCGCAAATTCAAAAAGCTGCGTGAGACTAGATACGGCGATAGTTCACTTCTCAGGAACTTGCTGAAGGACCATCAAAGTGCTCAATGCAAAGACCCGAGAGACAAGGTATATGGGCTCGTGGGTCTGTCGATCGATTGTTCCGGTCGGCTCCCAATAGATTACCGGAAGACTTTGTGGGAGGTGTACAAGGATGTCATAATTGCGTACGATGGGTATTCTGATATTCTTGGACTCAGCAAGCTACTCAAGAGCCTGATCGGAGGCTCTGACAACGTTTCACCTCGGGACCTTGAGAACGCGTCAATTGCCGGTATCTACGATGACGCTGAAGGGTATATGATACTCGTCCCTTCAGATCCAAGGACTGTTAAGATCCCCTCTCGTTTTATTGGCCGCATAGTTTATCTTGGTCCTACGTATAGCGATGCGATGTCGGATCCTCAGGAGGTCTCTGAGTGGGAGCAAGCTGTCGAGCAGAGGGTCACGCATGATCAACCGGAATATAAACGAGAGCAAAGTGATTTATTCTTGGAGACCTTGGAAGAGACAAACGAGAAATTTTTGACAGGAAGACTATCACTCACTCAAAAAATCTCTTGGTCTTTCGGAGACGTCGCCAGTAAACTTCTCTTGGAAGTTCTTCAAGTTTATGAAAGAAGTAATGCCAATGTCCAAGAAGATTACGAAAATCGCCAAGCTCCATCACTATTCTTAGTCCAAGACGAAAATCATCCTCAAACGAAAACTCCTATGGGAATTGCTTGTGAGTCAGCAGAACTGAGAGATCTCATATATCAAGTTCCCAACCATGATTTAGCCTTCGTCATTCGAGCTTCGGGACGCATCATGAAATTGATAGGCTTTGCTGGAATAGCCATGACTGCCGAGCAATGGAAAGACCGGAAAGCCCGCCAAAGACTAGGGGAAAACGGCAGGACCCTATTCAATGTCCCAGATTCTAATATGGTGACAGATCTCGACATCTGTCTAGACATGGCCACTTTGTACAACATGTCGGATTGAGCATTGCAGATTACTCAAGATCGACTTGGTCGAATCATTAGAAGCCTTCGCTCCAATTTCAACCCTGAACGACTTGGGAGATTCCAAACCAGGATATGGAGGATGTCACTTCTAAGTTAAATTAGGGCCTCTAATATCTTGCAATCGTTGTAGGAATTTAACGTTGTGTCGAGTAAAAGTACATCCTATTTTTTATTCTAGTTCAAATTTTCTAAGCTTCCTGGAGTATTTTCTTCAAGCATGATTATAGAATCATCCTACAATAACCCAATGAACTCACGTATCAAGAATCACGTACCTCAAATATCCTATGCCCCCAAAACTGCCTCAAAGCTCATCGCGTTGCCATCTGGTTGCAAACTCTTCACAAACTGTGGCATTACCTGTAAGCTCATGTTCCCCTCTTTGCTTGCCCAATCCCAAAACCAGATGTTTGAACTTCTTCATTGCCGACAACCCTGATCGTTCTAGTCAACACGTGTTGAGGCGGTATGAATTCTTCTATTTCTTATGTACTTGAGGCTGATAGAAATTGGAGTGTTTTGAATGTTCACCATCTCACGAAATGCTCAGGGAAGAACGATGAAAATGCATTTTGCTTCCAAGGCGTTGCGTGCGTTGGATTGTCTTCGCTTCAATCTGGCATACTAGATAACTAAGACCTTGCTGAGTGAAGAATATAAGCGACGTTATGTAGAAGTTCTCTGATGTGCTGATTAGGTAGCGTCAAGTTCGAATGAAAAGGAGCCGAGTCACATGCTCGCCAAAGTCTGTCGCTCAAAAATTCGTTGCAAAAAATCCCTAAATCGCCCAAAAAGATGCACAAATTTCTTCTAAAGGTGAGGGCAAAAGATACACGGAAGAAAGTTCTAAGACGGTAAAAAAAAACAAGGATTCCAATGGTGGATTGGTCTCCCATCAACATACGTGCTGGTTAGGCACCGCAAATTAGATACGAACCCACCTCTAATCGCAGCTCTTATGACCGTACGTTGATTGACAGAAAAATCGCTTATTTGAATAGATAAAGCTCAACCGGAAAATCCTCAGTCACGTCGACGATTGGTTTTGCCGACAGCTTCATTTTTGGCGAGGAGGCTAGAATCAGCCTCGCAGTGTCCACTGGGAATACTCAATGCAAGAGCAACTATACAAGTTGATACTCAATAAAATCAAAGGCTTGAAACTTCATGTCCTATGTTCAATTACTCGGTTTACCGAAGCTACTCGCTCCAGCTTCAATATAGGGGGCTTGTTTACTTGAATGCTCCTGGAAGGTTGCTAAACCCAGCGCGACGCGCAATCTCAGATGCACAACCTTCCCTCAGGGATGTTTTTATACCACTAAAGACACGTTGAAGTCTTACCTCTCTAGCATGGGGCAATTTAAAAGCACGGCAGCGGACGTTGATCTTTCACAACCATTCCGAACTCGCCGATGTTGATAAAAACATTGCTGATTCTCGTGGCTTCCTGGACTGTCTTGACCAGAATTGCAATTCAAATATAGAGTAAGACAAAGTACAATGTATTGCAGCATTCTGTCCGAGGACTTGAGGATGGAGACTTGCGTAAAGAAGTGCTTTCCGCTTTGAAATACTCGGATACCAGACTCAGTCATGCGACGTTTCTTCGAACTCCCAGGTGGGGCTCGGCTGCTGTGGGAAATCTCAAAATTCAAACAAAGAAAGCGACTGGCAGTAAGGTTGTAATTGTCTATGTGGAAGCACTATTCGACAAGTGCAGCAACCTGAGGAAATCAGAAATGCTACGACGAATACCGGCTACAAAACAGTGGTTCACATGCAACCCTCCCGCCCTTTTCTACGCACATCTCACAACAACAATCTCTCTCACCAACAAAGCAACCACGATAACAATCCCCTTGTTTCATATTTCCACTCGCTCTGCCAACATCTGCAGCAGCATAGGGCATGCTTCTGTCTCAGCCTTGCTTACGAGCAAGCAAAGCGTCTGACGAAAGGCAGCCTGGCATCAGCCATTAGTGACCAATTTCATCGATCGACGAATTCAGATCCAGAGTTGCTGGGCGATAGATAGGGGGCAGCAAGCTTGCGCTTTCTGTCTGCTACCTATTTCGGGCAATCCGTTTCGGTCTTCAAAAATATCTGTCCTTTATAGAGAACATCCGAAAATCGATCAATCGTAGCCACCTCCGACTTGACTAGCAAAAGCAGTAGAAACACTCTTCTCATCATCATCCAGACGACGACCGCTCAACAATGAACTTCCTCCAAAGACACTGCCAGCATCACCGGTCTTGTAGTCAGCAATGCGTCCACCAGATTCGACATAGCGCTTCAGGCGATCGGATTGACTCAAGCTTGTCTGCTTCTGGGCATCAGCCAAACCGGCACCGAGGCTGACTCCACCTTGACCAATCCCTTTTCCATCGAGAATACTGTTGGTAGCATCGGTGAGCTCGCTAGCGGCAACAGATTCCCCAGCAACACTCTCTGCAGCCCGGCCTCTGCCCTTGGAACTATTGGTGCGACCGCGGGGATCCAAGCCAGGCCATGCATCAGGAGTAAAGTTGGAGAACATTTGTGGATAAGCAGAGCCAAGGCCAACGCCACCAAGTGCAGAAGAGTGGACAGATGAAACATCATCATTAATGTAGCCCATCATAGATCCGACATCGCTGAAGTCCGGAACGGCCTTGCCGTTGGTGCCGGAGCGGCCGTTGAATGAGGCGTGAGACATTTGGTAGCGTTGAGGACCACGGTAAGTTGTCTTTGGGCGACTGAATTGAAGGAGCGAGGTCTGCAAATTAGAAAGAGGACCCTCAACAAGGCAGTTGCGCTCCTTAAAGTGCAACAGCAAGTAATGCCAGAGGGGATGCTTGGACAAGACCTTTGGGTTGCCGAGAATAACAAGACCATATTTGGCACGAGTCAAGGCGACATTGAGACGTCGAGGATCGCTCAAGAAACCAATTCCTTGATGATCATTGGATCGAACGCAAGAGAGAACGATGAAGTCTTTCTCACGACCCTGGAAGGCATCAACGGAAGCAACTTCAATCTCCTTGTAGTTTTCCTTCTTAAAGGTACCGGTGTTCTGCATGGAGCTGACAACGTAGCTTCGTTGGCCCTCGTATGGGGTAATGACACCAATATCTTGAGGTTGAACACCGGCTTTGAAGAAACGAGTGACGATCTTCTCGACGTTGGAAGCTTCTGTTCGGTTGAGGTAAGAAGTACCAGATGCAGAGATTTCTTCGTTGCCGAGGTTGGACCAGAACATCATAGGTGTATCTCCAACAGGCCAGGGAAAGTCAACATCGCGGCGGAGACGCTGTTGCATAGTCACGCCATTCTGAAGGGAGCCCTCGTAGAACATGTTTGACGGGAATTCCGAGAGACAAGGATGCATGCGGTACTGCACGTTGAGTCGAATAGGGGCAAGGCCGAGAATGACCAGACGCTCGAAGAGAGACTGATTAAGACCAGCCTTAGCAGCCTTTTTGTTCATGATAACAGGACCCAATTGTTGATGATCACCAACCAAGACTACCTGCTTGCATCCCAGAACCAAAGGTATCATGCACTCGGGCTCGGCTGACTGAGTCGATTCGTCGATGAGTACAGTTCGGAACTTCATCTTGGCCAGTCGGGGATCGCCTGCACCGACGCAAGTGCAGCAAATGACATCGGCGTTGCTAAGGATCTCACGCTCGGCGGCTCTTGTCAAGACCTTGAACTTCTTCTCATCCTGGCTGGACAACTCGCCAAGTTCGCTCTTCAGCTGTGATAATTTCATGAGCTCGAGGTTGCTATCATTCATGCGGACCTGTTCATGTAAAGACAAGAAGCCGACAGAAGACTCGACATCCTCGCGAGACTTGGCGGTAAGTCGGACGACCTTCAAGCCAGTACGGTGTATCCGCTCGCAGAGCTGGTCAACAGCTACGTTGGAAGGCGCGCAGACAAGAACTTGGCCACCGTTGACTTTAGCAAGATGGTAAATGATTGTCGCAGAAGTGACGGTCTTTCCGGTTCCCGGCGGTCCCTGAATTAGACTCAGAGGCTTTTGCAAAACGCTCTTAACAGCGTTGATCTGACTGCTGTTCAATTCTGGAAGTCCCGGGACACTGAACTTCTTTGGCATTTGGATCTTCATCGGAGCTGCGGCGACTTCGTGACCAAGAAGCTTGTGGAAGATGTAACCAGATACACTCATCTCGTCAACGGCGAAAGTCTTCATGGCAAACTGCATGCGGTCGTAGGAGGTGGCCTTCCAAACGTAATCGGCGGAAAAGTTGTGGGTACATTCCGTAGGCACAGATTTATCGCTGCCAACTTTTCGAAGTTCGATAGTAACCTCATCAGACTGATTATTAGGAATCTTGACAACGTATCCAACACCCTCCCAGACAGGTCGAAGTTCACCCTTGTACTTCAAGCGCATTTCGTCTCCAACAGCCAACTTAACATCACCAAGCTCAATCTTTGGGAGGATGAAGCTTGCAAGATGCTTGTTATTAAGGCCATAGTCCCATCGAATAACAAGACCGTCCTCAGATTGGGCTTCCTTGAGCTTACGATCATAATCGGCCTCGATCTTGACAAGGGGCCCAAAGACATTCTGATACTGGTATGCGTCGTCGTATTTCAAGAGAACGGGAGCGGGTTCGTCATCGATTCCAGCAGCCTTCTCAAGGTCCTGAATTGTAGCATTTGCATTGTCCTTCCACATCTCCTCCAATTTGGCAATCATAGGTGGTGTCAAGTGTCGAGCGCGGAGCTGCTCGGCATCGGTGGGTACAGATACAAGCCAAGGGAGGAATGAACGGTCTTCGATGAGAGGCTGCCATCTCGATATGTCCCAACTCATGTCCTTCGAGGAGGGAGTAGCAGCACAAGGTTGACGGCATAGAAGCACAACAACTGTGTCTGACTTGGCCGGAATAAATCCAAGTAGGAAAACATTCTTCGTGCCACAGTTGTAACATTCGAGTACCGTGTCACCGAGAGTGGATTGCGGATGGAGTTGGACTTCCTTGTGTCTAGCTCGGACCAGATGGTTGACAATGTGGGAAGAGGTTGCGTTGCCACGGGCACTGCAGAACCACTTGCTGCATCCAAGACACTTCACAACACAGCTGGGAGAGTGGATACCGCAGTATCTTCACCAAAGGTCAGCTTTGTATCCAAATACTCCCTTCTCATAACAATGACTTACGCGCATGCATGGGCAGGGAGCTCTTTCTCGTCATCGACTCCCCTCAAGCCCAATGTCTTCATACCGTCCACCGGAATGCTAGCTAGACTCTCAGCATCGTCGTCATCGAAAACTTCAGTCTCGTTGTCATCATCGTCGTTTCTCCGCCTGCTCGGTCCCAGGCCACCTCGTCCTCCATACTGTCCATAAAGCAAACTCTCGTCCGGGTCAATATTCGAAAGATCATCGGCGCCAGCGTTGATCGCAGCAGCAGAGTCGGAGATGAGGTGATTCCCGAGGTGGGTAAATGCCCCCTCCATTGTTCGGCTTTTCTCGACTTCTGGATCTGCAATAAATTGATCAGCACAAGGAGAATGTACCAAAGGAATAACACAACATGTGCGGGGCCGTCAAAGCTGCAGCTTGCCACCACAGGTACGGTGGCACTGGGTCTTGTATTTGCTCACTTTTTGGATTTCTTATTTCGAAGCAGCCTTGTGGCGGCGCAAAGGAGGAGGATTAGTCACAAAACGCGCAAAGTCTCCTCAAGTCATCATAGACGTGACTTGGATTGCTAGCAACCTCTTGCTCAGACTTTTGTGATCTTTGAGGCAAGGTGGAAGATATCGGGACGCCTGGTGGGTGAATGTGGGATGGAGGTCTCGACAAGGCAATTCGAAGCAAGGGTTCATTTTTAGCGTTGGCGCTAAGAAAAATATATTATTCTCTGCGCCATGCTAAATTATTCCTTGTGAAAACTACAACCACTATCCAGCAATGATTGTGAGTTTGCCCTATGCACCAAATTTTTTGATGCTTTCCTTGCTTGAAAGGTGTTTCTAAAGTCGCTTGGTATTGCAACAAACCGAGCAATTGCTCGGTGGAGGGGCAATACCAAATGAATCTCTTGGACCTTGCTAACTGACCCCTCAGCGCAAACAAACTCGCCAACGGCGTGATTACCTCTACCGTCGAGCTCTGACCCTTCGAGATGCCGAGATTTCAGAGAAGCGGGCGAAGTTACGAGCTTCTTTGGCATCTGGAAAACCTCTCGATCCCGCGATTGCAAACGACAAGAAGTTGCGCGAGGATTACAAGTACGATGAATCGAGGCCGGACTTGACAGTAAATGAAGAACTGGATCTGGACGATGAATATGCTCAACTCTCTGGCATAGTTGACCCCCGGGTACTGGTCACAACCTCACGAGATCCCTCAACAAGACTTTCCTCGTTCGCAAAGGAGATTCGATTATTGCTTCCCACATCAATACGGCTGAATCGAGGGAATTTGATTCTACCAAATCTGGTGCAATCTGCGCAAGCGTCAAGACTTTCTGACATAATCCTTCTCCATGAACATCGAGGTGTCCCAACAGCCTTGACACTATCGCATTTCCCACATGGTCCCACAGTCTCGTTTTCCCTCCACAATGTCGTTCTCCGCCATGACATCCCCAACAGTGCCCGGGGTACCGTCAGCGAATCCTATCCACACCTCATCTTCGAAGGATTTACATCGAAACTAGGACTCCGAATTGTCAAAGTACTAAAGCATATATTCCCGCCACGAGAAGCAATCACAAACAAAACCAAGCTTGGAAGCAGAGTCGTCACATTCAAGAACATCGAGGATAGTATAGAGGTGCGACACCACGTTTTCGTGAAGACAGGATATCAGAGTGTCGAATTAGCTGAGGTTGGGCCCCGAATGACGATGAGGTGTTTCGAGATCAGAGGCGGGACGTTAGAGAATAAGGATGGAGATGTGGAGTGGCGACTGAACCAGTACACCAGAACAAGTCGGAAGAAGGATTATTTGTGAAGCTGAAAAAATATGTTTATTAATCATTTGCTTAGCGAGGAGTTGGGAAAACGGTTACATACCACGGCGTCCGAGAAGTCAAATGGAATAATTGCCAATGGATCCAAATTGCCCAGATTTGTATGAGAGGTACCAGATATGGTCTGAGATCGTCGATGAGCCAATCGCGATCTTCCAAGCCTGGTAAGATTTCTCTCGCCCAAGGCCATGTCCAGATAGTGAGGGCTGTTCGGTATGCCTCATTGAAGATACAGTACGCAGTTAGAGTCTGCAAGAGTGGATGAGGCATATTTGGAGCTCTCGGCAAGTGCAATTGATGACATTCGCCATGATTCTAATTTCAAATTCTTCTACCCAACCTACTTCATTGTCCAAGTGCGACATGCTGCTTCATTTGACCATGTGTGTCTCAAATTAAGCCTGGAAATTCTTTCTCTTCAGAAAGCCAGCATATGTTGAAACCTTAATTATCACGCGCTTCTTATTTGGAACGTATATCTTTCCTAAATTAGCTATTTTCGTTTCTATTGGAGTGAAAGGACAAAAGAGGTGTGAAGCTATTGGCGCTCTCACTACTAATCTCTTCCAGATTTTATCCGGATGATACTGCTCCACTCAATACTTCATACTCCACTCGTCTATACCCGGCAGATTCGACGACCTTGGGTAAGTAAGCCATGTAGAAGTCGTCGTCCAATGGATTTAAGATCTTTCACTGTCCAGATGGCGTCTCCTCGACCCAATCTTTCGACTCGACCGCAGGAACATCCTGCTTCTTTTGTTTCTTCTCCTTGAAAGCACCACTAAATCATTGCTGTGGCTGTTGCGCTTGCTTCTGCCTCTTATTGGCGAACTTCTCAAGCTTCAGCCGTTGCTTCTCGCTCACGGGCTTCACCTGTGTGCATGCCATCCTCAATGGCTACACAAGAGCAAAAGGCGAGGATGATAGCAGCGCAGCTGGTGCTCGGGGCGAAGGGCGAACGTTAGTATGGTGAAGGTGGTGCAGGTGATGCAGGTAGTGGAAATGGTGAGTGTGTTGGTGAAGTGACTTGGAGACCGAAAACGATGACACATACAGCAGGTTCCTAGGTGGTAAAGGGTCAAAACAGTCGAATTCGAAAAGAGTGAAAAGAAATAGCGATTTGCTAAAGTACTTTGATTGACTTGCAACCACACCAAATATCAGAGTTACTTTGCAAGTAAGTATTCTACTAACTTCTCAAAAGCTATACCCCTACTCGCAGGCATTTCCGCACCCGGTTCAGGCCAGAGAAAGTCGGCCTCAGCAAAGCGAGGAATAGTCGACAAGCATTTTTGGCCTTTAAAAATTACACTAATTTACTTGAAAAGAGGTAAATGAGAAAAGAAGAAGAGAGTGCTCGGAAGAGAAGCTTTTCTGCCCTCTCGCTTTAGCTAACTCGCACACGAGCCTACGCAGATAAGGTGGGCCAGTCAGCGCCTAAATACTGTGGGAAAAGACTCAACCTAGTTTTAGGGGAAGGCGAAGCTTATTCTATAATCGATCTCGGCAATCAGGAGTCATGGTTCCACAAAGTGGCCCGAATGGATCCATAGATTTGGAAACAAGATTTACATATTCTCATCCTCGAATAATAGAGCGTCCCAAACAACATTTCATCAGGTGACAGGAATCCACTGCGTGGGGAACCCTGCCATTATGCTCCACCCACGAAAATTCAGGGACCCGAGATGGCATCTTCAGCCGTGTGATTGGTCCTGAATTGCGTTTTCTTCCTGCAACTGTGTACGAAACCTGTCTTGGTTTCCCACACTACAGCCTCGTGGATCGCTTACTATCGCCTTCCCTCAAAAAGAACACATTCCCCTTCAGCTCACCGAATGTCTCATGTCAAAGGTCACCCACCAGGTCCAAATGCACAGCATACGATAGTGTCATTTGCGCCTAATTCTTGGTCCCCGGGGTCATCGCGACCTGTCTCGAGAACGTCCTCGAGAGCGCCTTCCGGGGCACATGCGATCGCGTCATCCAAGGCTAACGGACACACGAACGGGAAGGCAAAGGCCTTACGGCGGGAAGAGGAGGACTTCAGCGATTTGGACTCGGAGGACGAGATGGGGGATCGAAGACCCCCTCTACATCGGCCCACGGATGGACGCTCACATCAGCCATTATTACATAAAGATGATGAGGAAAGGGGGAGAACGGGATACGATGATCCTTCTGATCTGCCAGAGAGGCCGACGTTCTCGAGGAGGTCGACGATGAGGAGCCGTAGTCCGGATACGCAGGCCAAGTTGGCGACGAGGAAGAAATATACCTATGCAGCGTTCTTTTTAGGGTTGAGCTTGGTCAGTTTTGTGATACAGACGGAGACGGCAGTATACATTCAGCATGAGCTGGGATGGAACAAGGCTTTTTGCATGCTGTGAGTCCAGTTCCCCCTGCCAGAGATCTCCCTCTAACGTCCCCTAGATACTTCACCCATGGTTCCTGGTCTCTACTATGGCCCTTCCAACTCCTGATCCTTCGAATACAAAAATGGAATATGCCATGGGAGACTTTCTGGCGACGGCACGTCTACCTGATCCGCACGACAGCACAAATGGTAGAAACACAAGACCTGCTCGTGCCTCGAAACCAACATTCACCTGTCCCATACATGCTTCGAATGACGGCTTTCGTAACCTGCTCCCTCACAATCGCCGGAGGATCATGGTACGTGGCCGTCAACATGACATCGCCGTCAGACCTGACCGCAATCTACAACTGCTCCGCCTTCTTCGCCTACGCCTTCAGCGTGCCGCTCCTAAAAGACAAAGTGCGCTTCGACAAATCGTTCGCAGTGCTCGTTGCCATAATCGGCGTCCTAGTCGTTGCATACGGAGACGCAAATCCAACCAAACATGGAGGGAAATCAGGAGGGTCAGTAGGCGGGGGACCCCCTGACGGAGAAGCAAAGGAAGCCAGTACCCGAGTTCTAGGGAACCTGATCATCGGCGTGGGGAGCGTGTTATATGGCCTCTACGAAGTGCTGTACAAGAAACTTGCCTGTCCCCCAGAGGGCTGCAGTCCAGGCCGAGCAATGGTCTTCGCAAACACATTCGGGTCTCTTATCGGATGTTTCACACTCACCGTTCTCTGGATCCCGCTTCCAATCCTCCACTGGACAGGCCTCGAGAAATTCGAGCTCCCACACGGTGAAGCGGCATGGCTACTAGCCATCTCCGTACTCGCAAACGCTGTTTTCTCGGGCAGTTTCCTGGTGTTGATCAGTCTTACGAGTCCGGTATTGAGCAGCGTAGCAGCATTGCTGACCATCTTCCTTGTTGCAATCGTGGATTGGATGTGGACGGGAGTTCCTCTCAGCCCTGCAGCGATTGCTGGCGGTTTATTGATTATTGGGGCGTTCATTTTGCTTACTTGGAGTACGTATAGAGAGATGATGGAGGATAGAAGGAGGAGGGAGATAGATCTTAGTGAGTCGGATACGGATAAAGAGGATGATTGAAGCTCGGATGCACGATTATGCGCCGATGATATCCGGCATGAGACGAGGTATGGGTGTATTTGATCGGCGTTGGAAAGAGCATTTGCATCAGAGGGGCGTTCGTCTCAAGAGAAATCCCAACGTAATTGATTGCATTCGATAGCCTTAAATCGTTTGCGTCTTAACTCCCTATTCTTCTTGTATATGAGCCACAGCAGGCTAGGAAAATCTCCAGCACTTCCCTATTTTTCATGCCCCATCAAAGGCTGACTGCTCGTTCATCTCCCTTCCTTCTCCTTCTTCTCCTCCCGTTTTACCCGCTTTTCCTCCCCACTTTCCCAAGCCATCTCCAACATCTTGTCACTAAAAATCACTGCATCTTCATCCACTAAATAGCACTCTGTGATATCTGCTGTTTGTGACCTACGCCGCTGTCCTCTTTCCCCCGCGTGTTCGTTCTCATCCAGAGACGGACCAGTAAAGAAGTCAATCCACTTGTAACACATAAACATCCCCGTAAACTTATCCATTGTTTTCTAGAAAACGAGAGGGGTTGAAACAGATGCGGGATTTCAGAATCTGGAAGTGAGAGTTCACGAGCTATCTGGAAAGAAGGATGGCGAGAGATTCAATTCTGCTACTTGTTTTCTTCTGTTCCAGTGACAGCAGAACAGCAGCCAGTTCACTCAATCTTACGGTCGATCAATGAATCCACGCTTGTATTGCGGATTGAACATTGAGCGATGAATCGTTGCAAGTGTATAATACACGTTGAAGTGACACCATAACGCGCCGGGAAAACACGATGCTTGCCTCCCTTATCCATCCGATACGCCAAACACAATGCACTATACAATGATACAAACAGATGACAGACACGCCCTATCCATCGTGACAATGCAGCATCCAATTTCGGGTCCGAAATAAAGACAAGCATATTGTGCTTAAATCGAGCACACAAGCAGGTCCCAAAATCGCTGAAGCAGATTTTAAGATGGAAGCAATCAGATACGGGCTCAGTTGTCATCGACAGGAATGATCGTCTCACTCTCACGGCCCCGCTGGTCATCCTTCAATTGCTGGATCAAGGTATCCATGTTCTCGTCCATCATCTCAATCTCAGTGCCTAGGGCCTTGCGAATGAGTCGTCGATAAAGCTCGCCTCTCTCGCCTGCACCTGCATCGCTGAGCGCATCTCGATATTGACCGACCAGCTTCTGTCTCTTATTTTGCTCGGACATTAACCGCTGGGCCAGCATGACTCTCTCGGCAACGTCATCGTCGCTTGTGATCATGTGGCCGTTCATTTTGGCTTCTTCACGCTGGATCTTGCTCCACAGGGTCAGCTTTTGTTGTTGCTCGATCAAGGAGGTGACCATCTTTTCAATTTGCTCTAGCTGTTGCTTGGCTTGGGCGGCCTTCTCTGGGGGTTCCCTGTGGAAAGAGATCTCGGCGATTTGGGCGTTGATGGCTGCAAGTTCTTGTTGAGTACTTTGCAGAATGCGTCGAGCCTCCTTCTCGGACGTCTCCTTCTCAATGAGCTCCTCGTCGAACGATCGAGCAAGGTCTCGAAACTTCTCGAGCATCAGAGGTTTGATGTGAGATTCAATGGACATAGATGCCTCGGAAATGTGAGAAGTGTTTTGACGTGGCTCCTCCGGCATCTCATACATCGAATGTCGATCGGGTCCATAGGGAGACGACGAAGCTTGTGGGTGGCGATCCATTCTTCGACTCTCATTCAGCTCTTGAATCATCTCTTCGGCCGTTACACCTTCTTGGTTGGGGATATCAGTTCTAGCACCACGACCCATCAAAGCTCTAACGCATTTTCGTGCCTTATTCCTCGCTGCTATGTGAATTGCGGTATTGCCTTCAATATCTTGCGCGTCAAGGATACGTTGAATATGCTCCGGCTCCAGCGACTCTAGCATCTTGTTGAGGAGGACATCCAGATAGTAACGGCCGAAGTGATGCTTGCCACGGCTTGTGGTAACCGCGGCAGCGTGATGAAGGACTGTTGAACGACAAAAATCAACACAGTCAACAGTGCTAATCAACTCCTTGACAACAAAGGGCATAGTCTGCTTGTCCATGCAGTTGGTGAATAGTACAGAGCGCATCAAGGGGGTTTCGCCTCGCGTGTTCTGGATGACTAGGGAGCAGCCAAACTTGGTCAATTCCTTCATAACCTCAATATCTCCCATGGCAGCTGCCCAATGCATAGCCGTGTGGCCTTCATTGTCGATAAGCCAATCGGGATCGAAGTTGAGCGGAGGATCTGGTCTCTTAGGAGGATTTTGTTCACGTTGGGAGACCATAAAGTAGTCGAGCAGCTCGTCAGCATACCACCTATGAAGACGTTCATGCTCAGAAATAGCAGCTTCCTCTCGCTTGCGCTTGCGATGACCGGTGGACTGTTGAGACATATCATATCGATCATCTTCAAGCATGAAAGATGCTGAAGCCACAGTAGTGTCATCAGCAATACTTTCATCGTCGTTCAATTGGGCGCTGATATTGTCGTAGTCGTCATGAGCATGCGCGCGTGGTGCCGCTGCTGGTTCTATCCTGTAAGTGCTGTCTTCCACATAACATCAGGAGGAATGACTCACTTGTACCCCATTTCGGAACCGCAGGCTTTTTTGCAACTTTCGGCTTTGCTGTAGTGTGTTTTGGGGCAGGTGGGGGGCTAAGCTCGCCAGGGGTAAATTCGAAGATAGTCCGGAGCTTCTCATAGACATTGTTTCGTTGCGCCAAAGCTTCACCTTGTTCAAGTGGGACCCATGTGCCTGCTGAAGTCAAAGACTATCCCCATGACAACATCATTTCGCCGTACCTTGGTATTTGCCATATCCGCCCTGGACCTTCTCGTGTGTCTCCTTCTGAACCTCTCTCTCTAGAATTCTTGTGCGAGCTGGTTTGTCGAACCCGGCAGCTTTTAGGATGTGCGTCGCATTGATCCAGTCGTCTCCACGGCGTCGCATAACTGATCGCAAGTATGAGCAGAGGCCTTGTACACGGTCTGCGTAGAGCGAACTCACCATGTTCCTTCAATCCTTCACCAAATTGGTATTCGTAGACAGGGATCTAAGCAATCGTCAGTCTTTGCGCCCACTGTAGAGGACAATTAGAAAGAGCGTATACATTGCTGTAGGTCGCAGAGTAAACTCCGGGACCGGCTGGTTTGACCATCTTGTTGAACGTTCGTGCAGATCTTCCGAGGGGTCTCTGGAGGTCTCGAGAAGGAGGGGCTTGGCGGCTATTTCAGGATTGCTGGCCAAATATCGCGTGAGTGACGCGGTAGTCGCGTCGAGGGCGGTGAGGTATAAACCTCTTTCTATAAACTGATTGAGGTGGAAATTGTGCCGACTCTGACCGCCTTGTCCCGAAGAGAAAGGTGAAAGAGAATGGGGAGGAGGTTGGGGGCAACGCGTTAGACGCGACTTTCAAACTCGCGAAGCGTGAACCACTATAACTCGCTTACTATACGGCATGTCACATGACCAACCACCTGATTCCTCACTTTCGTGGCACTTCTTACTTGTGAAGTCCACTGCAATCGATGTGATACAGGAGCAGTTGCATTCCGTGTTCAGAGCTTGACCACACGTAGAAGCCAAGTGGCTTGCACGATTCTAAGAGTTCTCGTTTGCTCGGCCTTGGGCACACAGACTGGCTTTCTTCCAGAAAAAAATTAATTCTGGTTATATTCAAATAAGTTTACTCATATACACATATCGCAAATTTGACGCGAAGATCTTTGGCATTGACTCAGTGGCTGTGTCATAAAAGATCCTGTATTGTTTAATGCGCCATGTACGTATTGTAATCATCAATCGCAGCCTCCACTATTCCTCCTCCTCTTCCGGGTCCAGACCACGCCTGAGAATCTCTCTTTCGGGCATCGGCCAGCTAGGTGTGTAGTCCCAGAAGTGTGGACTGTGAGGTCTGATAAGGTCGTCTCTTCGTTGCTCAAGGTCGACATATCCTGCGTCCTTGGCCTTCATTATCCACTCTCTCCAACTGGTAATCATAGGCTTGCGTTGCGGAGAACGCATAATTGTATGGAGAGCGCTATCTTTGGCGGATGGCTTGAGTGTGATGGACCACCAAAGCCAGAATATCATGATAATAACTGTGGTGGGAATTATCCAAATCCAATAGAAGAGGAAAGAGGGAGCAATTTTGAGACTGAAACTAGAGTCCGAGAGGCGGAAGAAAGGAGTGCTGAATATCGTCTACTCTTGATAAGTAAAAGCGTTAAGTTGGAGAGCAGAGGAAACCGAGAGTTTTGACATACAGCAATTCCCGTGCCTGGAAGAAAAAGAAGTGTGAGAATGGAGATGGTTCTGACCGAGTCGCTACTCCCTTGAGCTGTCTTGGCCGCTTTTTGCTGTCCGAGATGAAAGTCTGCGGAGAATCAGTATCTAACATGCGTTGGGATGATTGAGTGAGAAATTAGAAATACACACCAAACTGATTTGATTGTTCATTCTCTTGAGTATTGCCTGGACTCTTTCCCTGAGACCTTCGAACCTTGAAAATTGGTAATCCAAAGCCGCGGCAGTCTGCTCATAATGTTCAAGAGTATGAAGATCAATCTGCTTCTCAAAACTTCTCTCATGCAATTTCTTCAAACGGCCGGTTAACTTGAGCGAGACCTCAAGCAGCTCCAATGTTTGTGTCATGTCCTGAGCCCGCAAATGCATGTAAGCATATTCCGCTGCTCTTGAACGCCACAAGCCTACTCCTTTAATACTGTTGACCTCTTCTAGTCCTCTTAGGATCGTTGTCAGAGTCCAAACCAATTTAGAGTTCCAGTGGTACGAAGCCATGGCGACCAAGAGAAGGAGCCGGACTGGGTCACTAATCACTCCATCCATAATATTTGTAGAGGGAATCCGGCCTAGATTGAAAGCGTGATGAATACAACGGCGAAGGTCTCCTGAGGCGTTGTAGCATATAAGAGTGATTTTCGGCATTGGGAGGTGATGTTCTGAGACCGGATCATGATGTTTCAATAGAACAGCTGTCCATCTCCGTGCATCCGTTTTGCCTTCCGATTTTTTCTGCAGAGTAGACAGCCAAGTGCCTGCATTTCATCAGTGATGTATTTGTAAAAGACAAGATACTGCAGGCTTGCCATTAGATTGTCCGCAAGATTCTGATAAAGCTTTTCTCTGCCCCACAGAACCAACGCCTTCTTGGTCCCAAAACGCTGCTGGAACTGCGTATTGCCCACTGAATGTCCTAATAGCGTCATTGAGATTATTGTCGCGAAGATGAATGCGAGGTTTTTTTTTTTTTGAGAAATCTGCAATATGTGAGGTGGATGTTCCAATAGTTCGCGAGCTGGTCAGCTAACATAATTCGAATCTGGCAATTTTCTGGATCTTCAACTTTCAAGTTGGAGAAGCATGTATCTCGTAGCTCGCAGGAATACTTGCGTTCAGCTGACCCATGAACGAGGTTAGCCATTGACCTTTTTGATGTTCCTTTGGAGATGCCACCGAGGTATACGTCCAAGAGCTGGATCTGCGATTTCAAGGCAGCTGGCTCATTCATCAAATTACGTTGATCAGGCAATCCAGAGTCGTAGAAATCTTCAAGAAAGGGATCTCCAAGCCGAAAATCATTGTCAGAGATAGAATTCGGAACACTGCTGGAGCTCAACTCTGTCATCACAATTCTGGGCGACTTTGTTTCAGCCTTCATATCTGCGGATGAAGTTGGGAGGGCATTTGTGGCGAGCGACATATCAGAAAAACTGCAAGGAGTAGAGTCATCAAACTTTGGAAAAGAGAATCGGGGCAGGGGCTTAGCAACAGCATCAGAGTGAGAGTGAAGATATCAGACATTAAATATCGAATGATGCCTAGAATGATGCCATGTAATGTGAGAAGTGGAAGGCGAGCCTCCCAGCCTTGGTTTGTAAGTCTCGTCCCACTGGGCGTAGAGAGGCAGGCGGCAGGCTTTCCTTCAAGTACCCATGGAGATTCAGCATGACTTTGAAGATCGACTTGAATGCAGGGTTTAAGATATGCAGGAGTAATGTGGCTACTTCCCAAGCAAGCCACTGCTGCATTCTTTTGGCATGGCCAAGGGAGAGTCTGCTCCTAATCATCAAAACAAGTCAAAACGCAAATCAACCAGGCTTCGAATTCGAGAAGAAGCTATCCAATGGAATTATTTTCCTCTCTTTGGTGACATTCGGGTGACATTCATCATGTGACGGGATAACTCTTGGCAATCCCCTTTCCTCACCGTTCGCCACAATTTACCAGATTGATCAACTTGAGCAGCAAGACTTCGCGGCCCTCAAAAATAAAGATGCTGAGTATTCGCGTACCAGATGAACAATAAAAGAGACGACTACGTTGATAAGGAGGCAAGTCCTCACCACTAGGCATCGGAGATAGCGAAGTCACACACTCCGATCCGGCCCTACCAATATGGCGACACAAGCGCTCCGTTACCGCTTGAAGTATCTAGCATCAATCACCATCGTGAGCATCTCCCTTATTAGCATATGGATCCTAGGCTTCAGCTCCACGGGAACGACCATTCCTATCCTGACGATGCCGAGACCACGAGTCACCATCCGCCAAGGAACGATCGTCGGTGCCGAGGTGGAGAGAGACTATCCGCAGGTCCTGGAAACGTTCCTTGGTATCCCGTATGCGCTGTCTACAGGTGGTGAAAGAAGTTTCAGTCCACCCTCTCCGGTAGCACCTAGCGTCGAGGAGTTTGATGCGAGACATTATGGACAGAGGTGTGCGTCTGGCGCACGTGATTCCACGCCGGAGGGAGAAGACTGTTTGAATCTCAACATCTACCGACCGAAACTCAGAGATGAGAGCCAGAAGCTTCCGGTTTTGGTTTATGTCCATGGCGGGGCATTCAATTTTGGTGCTGGGAATGCTCGACAAATCTCGCATTTGATAGCATGGTCAGCAGAACCAATGATAGGGATCAGCTTCAATTACCGCGTTGCAGCGTTCGGCTTCCTTCCCTCAAAGTTTATGGAAGAGGAAGGATTGTTGAATATTGGCTTGAAAGATCAAGCTCTCCTATTTCAATGGGTTCAGGATAATATTGCTGCGTTTGGAGGAGATCCAGAAAATATGACAATTATGGGGAGCAGTGCGGGTGCTCACTCGGTATATTCTCCCTGTGCCCACACTTCTGGTATAAATTCTAACATCTAATAAGATTGGCCATCATCTCCTTCGCAATACCGACGAAGCACCGCCATTCAAAAGAGTCATTCTCGAATCTGGAGCAGCCACTGCTCGCGCGGTCTACACACCATCTCACCCCCTCCACGAGGAACAATTCCAAGAATTTCTCAAACGCCTTCACATCCCTCCTTCCCCCAAATCAAAAATCCTGCCGTCTCTCCGTGCAAAGACCTTTCAAGAAATAAAAAAGGCATCTGGAGCGATATTCGAGAAATATAACCCTTCCGTTCGCTGGCCGTTCCAACCTGTAATCGATGGCCCAGGAGGCATGGTTCCCATCGCTCCAATAGCTGCCTGGAAAGCTGGTACCTTCCATCGAGTTCCTATACTAACAGGATTCAACACAAACGAAGGCAGTATGTTCGTACCCGAAAATGCTAGCGCTTCGAAAGAATTCACAAACTTCTTCCACACCCTCCTCCCATCACTCTCAAAGTACGATCTCGACCTATTGAACGAAGTCTACCCCGATCCACTTCTTGGGAAGGATGAGAAATACAAGGAGACGAGAAAAAGACTCGGATCCCAGTTTACGCGGCTCGAGCAAGCATACGGGCATTTCGCCTATGTTGCTCCGGTGCTGCAAACTGCTTCATTCGCGTCTTCGCCCCCAGATTCTACATCCAGCACCAAAGACGCACCACCAGTCTACCTCTACGAATTTGCCCTCCCCACAAAAGCCATCCTCCTCGCCTACCACGGTAGCCACTCTACCTTTATTACCCATAGCCCCGAAATCAAACATCTCCCACCTACAATCAAGGAGATGTCGGATACCATGCATGCATACTGGACTAGCTTCATCCTAACTGGAGATCCGAACGCTGTTAAAGGGAAGCTCGGCGATAGAGTTGTATGGCCGAGGTTTCATGCGGAAGGAACAAGGGAGATGATTGTGTTCGGAGAGAGGAATAGTGAGTTGATTGGTGGGAAGGAAAAAGGTGACGCAGTCAAAGTAGGCAGTGATGCCGGCGTTAGGGAGGTGTGTAAATTTTGGATAGAAAGGACGGAGTTATTTGAGATATAGAATGCATTAGAGACAGTGAATTTTACAATTAGACTTTGCGTTGATTCATCACACGTGTTAACTGCGGAGATTTGTATTTCTGTAACGTCTTTGAAAAAGAATATAAAAGGTAGGCTCTAATCATCTACAAAGACATTAATGACCTCTCTGAAGCATACCGTGGTCAGGAGGAAGGACAGCTTAATCAAAGCGCCTAAGCAATGTTCCTCAGCTCCTGGTTCATTGAAAGCCCAAGATCCAGACTTAGAAGAACCCGCATACCTACCCAACTAAACTCCAAGGAGGACATTTTTTGTTGTTGAACAAAAAATCATTGTCACTTCCAAAGCTTTCAATAACTTCAGTGAAATAAAGAAATATACTCAAAACTAGCGATATCCATCGTTGTCCAGCCAAGAACTAGCATCGTCTGGTCAAAATCGTATATCATCCGGTGGATAAACAAGAAACAAACTGACAACAAACTTTACTATCCCTTTCGCTCTACTAGATACCCTGTGTTATCTCAAGGTAGATGCCTCAAATCTGTGAAAGAACCTTAGTATAACGCAGAGAAGGACACGCTTGCAAAGCCGCATGCCAGCAATCCTGTTACCTGCTTGCTTCCTCCACAGACTATCCCAGTTCTAGTGCGCAGATTTTACTGTTATCTTGTTCGTTACGCAAGTTCACGCGTTTTATAATGCTCTGCAGACGGTTCCTGCTCGCTTAGCGTTGAGAATTGTTCCGGTCTATACACGGAAACTTCGATTCAGAATAATATGATCCGCTCCCGAGGAGCATGTGCTTCTTGTGAATGGCAAGTTGTTCTTGGATAGGCCGGAATAACTCTATACTTTCATATCCGTACCCAATAAAAAGAGCAAGAACGAAGCGTTATCCGAGATAAACCATCCGTGAATCATACACAAAGAGCAGAGGGAGGTTGTTCTTGTGTAGGCCGGAACAAGTCTGTACCTTCGCGTCTCCAATCCAACAAAAGGAGCAAGAACGATTCGTTATCTCGATAAATCGTCTGTGGATCACCCCCTAAAACCAAAAGAAGCCTATCCTTGCTCAGCCCGCACCAACTCTATACCTTCACATCCACATCCCCACCCACCAAAAAGCGCAAGAACGAATTTCTCCGAGATAAACCCGTCCTTGAATCATAAGATGTCCTTGACATGTGAAGTCTAAGCGATATCTTCACCACCCTTTCGCTTCTATATAACGCCCTCACCCCGACCTCCATTCTAACCCATCAGAGAAATGAGAGATCAGGGTTGGGTCCACGATGCCTGGGTCTGGGGTCTCGACATGGCTCTCACTGTGAAGCACCGGTAGCTTTCCCAACTGCGTAACGTGTGCCGGTCATGAACTCTGTATATCAATAGAGTAGCTCAGGTATCTAGTTTGCAACGATATTGCTTATCAAGATAGTTGTTTTCGGACGAACTACTGTGTTGTCAGGATATTGGCGATTGTCAAAATCTAGATGCTAGAGTTTGAGATATTAGACGAATTTTTCTTTAAAGAGCAATAAGGGAAGAGGAATATAGTAATTACTCCTTTATTACTAGATACTCTTTTAATAACCCTTGTGTAAGGAAGACATTGAGGGAAATCCGTATTGTACTCATTATAAAACATTGCCTTGGGAAAGTTATGGCCACAATTTCTGCTGCATCCATTCTAAACTTAACTTAGGGAATCCTTATCCGAGATAAAATTGTCCGTGAAGTATATATAAAAGCAGAAAGACCATATTCTTTTACAGTCCGCAAAATATCTGCCCCTTTAAACCCCCGCCCAACAAAAAGAGAAAGAACAGGCCCTTATCCGAGACAAAATCGTCCGCGAATCACGCCCCAAGACCCGAAAGAATCCAACGCTTTCACTCACCGCTCGAATGCTCTCCATTTCAATCTTCCCTACCCTTTCACTCCTATAACGCTCACACCCATACCGCAGCCTCGATTCCAACCCATCAAACATCAACAACAACACAAGATGGAGGAGTAGGAACCTGGTTTTGGGGTCTCGACATGCCTCTCGCGATGAAGTAGCTTTCACGCAGTGAAATAGCTTTCCCAATTGCGGAACATATGCCGGTCACGAACTTTGTATATCGACAAAGTAGCTCAGGTAGTTAGTTTGCAAACGAGTTTGTTTAACAGATACTTTTCAGACGAATTTTTGTCAGGATGTTTGCGATTGTCGATAGTTAAAGCCTGAGATATCAGACGAAATTTTTTGAAGAGCGTTGAGGGAAGAGGAACATGGCGATTATCCTCTATTACTAAACACTCTTTTAAAAACGCTTAGGAGGGGAACACATTAAAGAGAAAAATTCTTACCGTACTCAATGTAAAACATTGCCTTGGGAAAGTTTTCTTCCAGGTCTCGGTGCTACATCCATTCCAAACTTAACGTGGACTGTACTGGCACTACCCCCTCCAGCTCTCTACCAACATTTTCGCTTAACGCTAAAATTATTCTCAACTTCAAAAAAATAATTGACTTTCTACAAATAAATACTTCTAATTCTAAAATTATAAAATCTTGGATACCTTATTATTTTAACAATATCTCTTTTTTTCTATTTAAATATACTTGTTCCTTAAAGTTTTAGAAGTGTTTTTATTACGATTTGCCGTGAAGCGAAAATGTTAGGAGAGAGCTGGAGGGGATAAGCGGCACCACCTTCTTTCTAGTTGTTAGCAGGCCATCTCACATCCCTATTCCCAACTAACAAAAGGAGCAAAGAACGACTCCTTATCCGAGACAAAGTGGTCCGTGAATCACACCGTAAACCCAAAAAGAATCACTTTTATTTTCATTCTCCACTCGAGTCCTCGATATATAAATCTTCCTTACTCTGCCTTTTCATGTCTATAATGCCCACACCCCACCCTCAATCCCAACTATTAACGAAATGAAGCCTGGGTCCATGACACCTGGTTCTGGAGTCTCGATATCTGTCTCGCTATGAATTAACTTTCACGCAATGGAATCAGCTTCTTCAGTTCCACGTCCTGCCCTAGTTGTGAACTTAATATATCGAGGAAATAACTAGAAGGCACCGGAAACGACCTAGCTAGCTTAACAAGGCACTTCTTTTCGGACGAACTACTGTATTGTCAGGATATTAGCGATTGTCAATATTTAAAATCTAGAGTCTGAGGTATCAGAGGAATTTTTCTTAAAGAGCAATAATGGAAGAGGAACATGGCGGGTATTCCTCTATTGCTAGACTGTGAAATCCCTTCATTGTAAAATCTTTGAACTTGCCTGACGAAGTTTTCACGTATTCTGGGGGACGACTTCGCACTCTTCGTTTTCGTGGTCGCCTTCCATGGCTACGCTCTTTTCCTTTTTGGGGTACTCTTCTGACTCTTGGGGGTCTTCTCCTTCTTTGGGGTTGTCTTAGTGCTCTTCGGTGGGGTGTCTGTCGATTTCTGCAGATCTCCTGAACGTCGTGCTCTTCGGCCCTCTGGCCTCGTGATTTCGTCTTCGCTACTGCTTAATTCCTCTTGCCGAGCGTTCTCGAAGACTTCTCGCTGAGCATCTTGCAATGACGCTTAGGAGGGGAAGACAATAAAGAGAGTGGTTTATAAATGCAACGAAATTCCGCGGGTTTTGTATTGTGCTCGCATATCCGTGGATTAACATTATTGTATCTTAAATTAAATACATTGTTATCCCTGTTTCCCAACATTCTGTTTTCTCCTTTTTTTTTTCCTACTGAATGTCGAGTGTTGTGTCGAGTGTCGAGTGATGCAATGGTTTTTTTCATTAAGAAGTCAACCCCTCCTTTCCCCAAGCAATGACACCCTTCCACCCCTCAACATTCAAATGCCCCTCGGGTCCACTATATCAATCAGCCATCACCCCGGTATCAAACCTCTCCCCTCCCCTCCCCTCCTC
>KZ613474.1:51554-167569 GCA_002865625.1 Hyaloscypha hepaticicola
CCCTCATCCCCACCGTCCTCCCAACCGCCACAGACCCCCCAGGACTCGCGCCCTCCCACGCTGGAGCCCGATATACAATCGGTTTCGGGGTTAGCGGGGAGGTGGACAGGTTCTTGCCAGGAGAGGATGGAGGAGGTGAAGCCGAGGCGCCGAGTTGGCAGGAGGTGGAGGGGTTGTTGGGGGATTGACTCCCTGGGAAGAGCGTTAGCTCGTAAAGTGAAAGAACGATGAGAGCGGAGGGAAGGGGAGAGAGGGAATGGGGGGAGGAGGGAACTTACAAACAAAATCGCACCCCAGGTAAAAGTAGTTGTAGTGGATCCGATGGATACAAGCATTACAGAGACGAGGAAAGATAATTCGTCTTTATCGTGCTCGGACAGGGCTCTGAGACTCGTAGCTAGTGTCGCCCAGTGGGCGGGGAAGTTATCTTTTTTATCTGTTTGGTTGTTTAGTTATTAGCTCTCTTCCCCCAAACCCCAAACCCCAAACCTAAAACCGGCATTATATTAGGAAAAAAAGGGGGAAGGGGGGAAGGGGGGAAGGGAAAAAACCCCACATTAAACCCATTCCCCTCCACCTCCTACCCATCAAACTCTCCCCCTAAACCCCCTCCCTCCTCTCCACTATCCCATCCTCGAAAACACTCAGCACCAACCCCCCCTCTAAAAACAATCGCCTTCCTTACAACTTACAACATCCAACATCTAAAATCTGAAATCCAAAGACAAAAGGAAATCCAGAAGACAACTCAGCAAACGAATACAATTGCCACGCCAATATCTAGTACTGTAGCCGAAGCCTGAGACACATACGAAGGACATCGATGGATGAGCTCTTTCACATAATGTAGATTCAACCGTAAGCAAATATCGATTAAGACGATGTGTATGCCCCCTTGAAGCATGATTAGAAAAAGATTCAGACTTTCCATGCGTAACCTTGAGGTAGAGGAGCCATCCAAAATCTAAACATGAGCCACTTGCTCATGGGCCAACCCACACAAAAAGCAGCAGTTGACATCCAAGGTAAAAGCTCCGTATTGTGAGCCATTAACAGTCTTAGATTACTATTCTATGTACCACACCTCATCTGCCCCGCTTCGCTCCACCAAAGGGTAAATCACCGCTCGCTGTACATCCATCAATTTCCACCAAGATGGCCCCCCTCCCCTCCCCTCCCCTCCATCGCCGTGCGCAAGTTCGCACACAAATGCAACAACTTCGAACTCAGCCGTCAAACGCGTCCTATGTACTTGAAAGCAAAAAAAAAAAAAACGCCACTTCAATCAACCACTCCATCAATCGTATCAAATCGCCTCGCCTCTCTCGTACTACGCTCGCAGCGTTGCGCATGTGTAATGTTGTGTGGTTGTGTTTCGAACAAAGGGAAATTGTGTGCATTGATTGAACGCCGCCAATGGTAATCGGGTATGATATGGATATAACTACAAGAGGATCCTTCCGAGATGTCGTTTATTGTTGCGACAATCGACTAGGATTTCCGAAATTTCGACTTTTGAGACAACATGGCTGAGATAGAATAGGCAGGATTAGAAGTTTTGAGAGATGCCAGCACTTTGTTGAGGGAAGTGTGAAGGATTTTCTATCCGTGTGTTCCTCCGCGCTTGAACATCACGGATGACGGGTTGACCTGACATCTCTGCTCGTCCTGGTGGGCTTCCGTATGGTGTGTCTGCACCATATGGGTTGCCTGTGTCGTATTGGTTGTTGTAGTATGCTCCAGCGGGCATCTCTCCAGATCCATCAGATCGATTCGCGGCACTGTACGATGACGATGCATTCGACGGTCCACGATTGATATCTCCGCCTCTGTTGCCTGACGCGGCTGGACCCATCGCACCTAAGGCTTCTTGTTCGGGGGACATTGACCGGCCATCCATCAAGGGATTATCTGATCGGGTGTCTGATACTGGACCGTGAGTAGGTGATGTCCCTTCTGAGTATGCCATGCCAATGCCACCGGCAGACTGTCCTCCAGAGACTGTCGTCGATGCTTTACGTCCTGATGAAGCTACTGCTGTAGTTCCCCATCCACGGTATCCTGATGAACCGTCTTCCTTCATCTCGTATGGACCATCAGCGCCGCCGCCGACGACGCCTACGGCAGGTAACGTCGGGTCATTGTTTGGATTGTATCCGTAATCCTCGACTTCCTTCCGCCGTAATTCCTCCTCATCCTTTCTCGCCTTTCGTTTCCGCCAGAAGAAGATCCCAGCAAGGAGAAGGAGAGCAACGACAACGATAGGAACGACGACCGCGACTGCGATGGTTCCCCCAGTACCTAATCCGTGGCTTACATTCTTGTCCTGGTTTTGTGCATTTGGGGTTGCTCCATTAGATGCAGATGATGAAGTCGATGAGCTAGTGTCTGTGGGAAGGCCCCCACCCTGGGTAGATGTCTGAAAAACAGTGACGGTTGAGCCTCCAGGAAGGGTAGTGGTCCCGATGGCGCTTGATGAGGCCGGAGGTGACGAAGTAGTAGGTGTAGGCGTCGTGCTCGTAGTAGAAGGAGGAGTTGATGTTGAAGGCGGTGGAGAAGAGGAGGTGGTCAATATTGAAGAACTAGAAGGGGTAGGGGTAATTGAAGAAGCACTGGAAATAACTGGAGTGGGACTGCTGTTAGCTTTTGAACTGGATATCGGTGGATCAGACGTGCTCGAGGGAGGAGGTGACGGCGTCGATGCAGAAGTCGGCGCCGGCCCGGTATCCGTACTTGTAGAATTGGAAGCCATTGTGAATTGCCTCTTGAAGACGAGTTTCCTGGGCGGTCTGCGAGCCATGGTCAGCGAAAGGAACATCATGTCATCTCCTCATGGGTGTGGAGCCAGGCAGCACATCTATCTCATTGTGGAAGAGGCGCATCATACCTCAGGTCTCGATCTGGATCAAGGGATTGCAGCAGCGACTCGAATTGGAGTGCTTGGGTGTTTGGGTGGTAACTGCAGGATCGTCGTTGTTTCGTGTTTTGGAAAGAGCGTCGGACGTGCTCCTGGCGTGGGTTTTACTGGTGCGCTGCTGCTGCGGGCTGCCCTGGGGCCGGGAATGGACGTCGAGAAGTGAATCGTAGTGAATGAAAAGACGGCGACGACCACAACCGAATGCGTCCTCTACCAAAGATGTGTCGAAAGTGCGATTAAGAAATTGTGAAGCGTCGCGATAGACGACGAAGAGTGTTGTGGTGGAGGTGTCGAAGAGAAAGTGCTCGATACGAGGCGGCGTCGCAGCGGGTACCAAATAGGGAGGTGGAGTGGAGAAAGCAGTTTAGTAAGGTAAAGTGGTGGGCGCCAGTGTTCCGGTTGAGTACGGGTTGGAACTTTTTCTTTTCGCTTGGTGGTAGTGCGGAAGTGCGGTAGTGCGGTAGTGCGGTAGTGCGGTGGTGCGGTGGTTCGGTGGTTCGGTGCGGTGCGCGTACAAAATGAGGTGAGCCAGAGTACGGTGCCGTCCTCGCGCCCCAGCGGCTTTTGAAATTAGATGGCGTGAGCGCCTATGCAAATCGCTCGACGGGTGGCTGAGGCGATCTCGGCTTTGAGAGTGAGAGATCGAGAGCTGGGATGACCCTGAGGGGAGGAGGGGAGGAGGGGAAGAGGGAAGGAGGGGAGGGGAGGGGAGGGGAGGGGAGGGGAGGGGAGGGGAGGGGAGGGGAGGGGAGGGGAGGGGAGGGGAGGGGAGGGGAGGGGAGGGGAGGGGAGGGGAGGGGAGGTTTTGAGGATAGAAGTTTGTGAGGGAGGTGAGCAGCAGGCTAACGGCGTGGATGTGAATTGAACATGCACAACCTGTTGGCCGTGCTCAAGACAATGCCCTTTCTACAGTAGTCTGCCCTCGCCCCTCTGCAGGCTTATTCACTGAATCACTGCACACGAGCCCATAAAGGTTAAGGGCAATACGGGGCGACGGCTTCAACTGAACCTGACCTGACCTGCTCCAGTATCCGCAAACTTGTCATCATCCCTTCACCCCAAGTGGTCCGCCTACGACTTGATCCTCCTGCTTTCCAATCACAAACCTACTTATTTTAACATACCTGCGCATACGGCACATACGAGGGATCTACCCTACATTCTGCTTGTCATCGACAGCGTCGCCGCGATAGCCCGTTGTGGGTATTGCCTTAGGGCTGTTGAGCTTCGCAGCTCATAGGATGAACCCTCTCACTAATCCGCAGCCGTTTCGCCATTTCGACCTCTCACCAACCGCGGAAATGCAGCAATTGAGGCTGTGCACGCATCTTCTTCAGCTTCAGAAGTCACCAGAGCTCTTTCTTTCGCAACGTTACCGAATCCGCCTCCCAGTCTCATCCTCATCCTCCCGAGACCGTACATACCGTACCGAGTGAATAATGTACGAGGTCGGCGGTAGAGTTCTGGAGAGAATCCCAAGGCTGAGACACTGGAGAGAATACGATCGATGCAACACCAACTCTCTGGGCATGAAGGCCAACCATGCTCAATATCATTCACACTTTCCTATATTATACCTCTCTCCGACAGCCGATCATCATCAAACACTTCGTCATAATGCCATTCAATCCCTCGTCATAATGCAACCCAACCAAATCCAATACAATCCCTATACAATCACGTGCACACCGCTCACTCATCACCGTACAGCCTCCGCCTCCCCTTCTACACTAATGACCCCATCCAAGACATCCCCAAACCATACCCTTTTATTTCCACCGTCTCACTCTTTAACATCTCTTCCCCCCTCAATGCCAAGGCCGACTTCCTCGCTACTTCACAATTCCGAACCCACAGTCAGGATGTTCCCTCAACAGCCGTTATGCGCCGACTTTCTGGAAACAGGATGTGTGCGTGCATCTGTATGCAGGGTTCTGTACCGCACCCCTGAAAATCCCATCCCGCCTAGTTTCACCGTTTCACCTCATCCAATCCTTCCATTCTAGATTCACGTACGTTCACTTCAGACCAGTTCGATTCACGGCATCCCGTGACCAGAATGTATACCAAAATTCCCCGGTCTAGGTATACAAGCTGCCAGCAGGTCAAGCGTAAATCTAGTTTTCCTACCTCAACTTCCTCCGTACAAGTTCGCCACCGCCATCACCAATCCCTTTCCTAACCTGATTCATAAAACCCAAAATCCAAAGTCCTCTACAACTACACGCGCAAATCGCAATACATACTCCTGTGCACAAAAGCTTTGAGATCGCTCGCACAGTGGATTAGATCCAGGCAATCCTCCTGAAGAGGATGGCCTCCAAAGGGCTCGCCCCTTCTCACTCTCACCTCTCTCTCCATATCAAATCTCTCACCCACTAGACCTGTCTCCCTCCATTCCCTTCCTCCCCGGCCCCACAATTTAATCTCCATAATCTCCGCAAGCCTCAAAGCTCCAGTGTGGACCCTTCCAAGTTCCCTCACCTTACCACTTCCAGTCTTCCAGTCTTCCCCTGTCTACCAGAATCAAAAACTCCCTGATTTGCACAGTTTCGCCAAACGATCGCTACCAGAAACCATATTTTACAAGGCAAGGGGGAATGAGGATGATGTAGACTTAATTGGGACATTATACCTCTTTGACGTCAGATCGCTTTTCGTAATTTTTTACCCAGGGGAAGTTCCAAGCAAGTCAAGTCAACGTGGGCACGCGATGTCTCCCAAAGTATCGTCACGTACAAAAAGGGGTAATCATGAATGCCTTCAATTCACCTACTATACAAGACAAACACCATCCAATGCACGCCTCTTTCTCTCCCCCTCTCTCTTCATATCCCACTCTACCTTACGCTTCTCCTTCTCTCAGCATCTATATGCATGTCCCCCTTCATCACGCACGTACGCAACTCTATGACCCAGAAACTCGAGAAAAAAGCAACTAACCCATCCATCCCAATGATCGCCCCAACCATCTATTACAAGAAAGACATTAGACCCAGAGAACCTGTTCGAAGTTTTTTTTTTTCTCTCTGGAAAGTGTGCGTGCCGGATTCACAAATCAGAAAACCGGCTCAATTCATGCGTATACAAAGCCATCTCGTCCGATGCATGAGATGCGGTGGCTATTTGTTTGTGTTGTTTTGTCGGAAAGGGCAGCGAGGGTCGTAAACGAGGCACCGAGCTATGTGCTGTCGTGTGTGTGAAAATCCAAAACATGTGCGCGCTGAAATGCTTCGAGTGGTAGCCCAAGCGGGAAGGACCACGAGGAATCGCAGACATCTACGTTTGGTCATGAACTCTAACTATTATGAGGTCGCATGCCCCATTGAGGCTTCAGTTGCGCGGCAAAGTCGTCTTTCGAGAAGACTACGTCTCCCGGAATTCGGCTGACACGGTATGCTCCATTTCGAATAGCACCTAATTGGCGTTGGGAAATGCCACTCTGGTTGCTTCGAATGCTACCAGCGTCACTCATGCTATCCGGATCCTTAAACTTCTTGGGAGGGGCAAAGTCCAGTGATGTGAATGTTCCTGACTTTCGGAGCATGTGTCTACTTTTGTTAGTATTTGTATAGAGCTGGGAATAGAGACTACTCACGGGCTAGGAATTGGTGCAAGTTCATCAAAAGCACTGACAACCGGAGCATATGATGGTACTGCTGGCGAATAAGGTCGCCTCTCACCCAACGGGCTTTCTGATCGACCCGCTACCCTGTCTCTGTAGGTCTGGGGTGGTGCGAAGTCGATAGCTCCCATGAGAGCAAAAGAATCGTCTCTAAGCTTGGATGGAGTTGGCAAGCTATTGAGAGCAGAGGGAGGTGGCATTGGACGTCTTGGAGCGTTGTTGTGAGCTCCTGGTCCCATTCGTCCAGATGCAGAAGAGTATGCTCTTGGACCCTGAGGATATGGGCCTGGAGGATACATTTGAGGACCACGCATTCCACCAGTGCTCATAGCGCCCATTGAGCCTTGTCTGGCTCGAGGAGGTCCTTGGCCTTGGAATCTTGGCCCACGTGGAGGGGGGGTCATAGCACGACGGGTGACAGGTTGAGCAAATGGCATGACAAATTGGTTGGAGTCTGGGTCATAATATCCCGTCTCGCCGAGATAGTTCTCATCATAATCCTCATAGTATTGTCCCGCTGGAGCTGGCTTGCTGTCGTCAAAGTATTCTTTGTAGAATGATCGAATTCGGTTCGCTCTGATCTCCGGATCATCGGTCTCCATCATATTATCAGGCGGCAACGGGCGGAATCCCATTGAAAGACGGTTAGGGTCAAATCCAGGAGCACCCAATCCAGCTTGTGCAAACTCTTCAGGGGGAACGTCCATTGAATAACGTTGTTCTCGCTGCCGGCCTGGAGAAGGAGGTGTAACTTTGAAACCATCGCCGTACTCGCTCTCATCATCCATAAACGTCTTTGGTTCAGCTGGTTGAACCGTGGGGACTGATTCCTTGCGAACAGGTCGAGGGTTTGATGGTAACGAGTTCGAGCTTGGGGGAGGTGATTTGCGCTTGATTGGTTGCTGCTCAACCTTCGGCAACTCAGGCTCCTGATCTTTGCGAGGGGGGGATGGAGGGGTGTTTTCAGTTGTGCCTGCATTGATAAAGCTGCCCAAGTAGTTGTTGCTATTTCTGATGGCTGAAATGTCGGCGGTTGACTCGCGGTTGACATCCAGACTTGGCAAGGTAGGGGCAAGGTTCTGTCCGGGACGTGGTGATACTGGGAGACCCCTTGGCACTGCGGGCGGGGGAAGAGCTTCAGGCATATAAGCTTTAGGAGGCTCAACGGGATATGGTGGTACTGGGTCATTCGAGAGAGATTCCACAGGGCTGAGATTATTCTTGGGGGGCAATGAGTTCTGGCGAGGGGGGGGCACAAAAGCAGGTGGGTTGCTTCGTGGCATCGCTCCAGCATTGGCGACGAGCTCTGATGTACTCATGTCATGTAATTTCGACTGTGCATGGCTCGAGCCAGTGTATATTGAAGAGCCTTGTTTCGACTGGGACCGAATAGATGCGCCGTCTCCTGGATAATATTGCGTAACTGGATGGTACGGATCTTCATGCTGTGCTAACGATCTTGAAAGAGAATGGATGGACTCGCGTGAGTTGTGAAGCTCCGGTGGGAGAAGATAAGGGCTGTTCAAGGCCATATCCATAGAAACCTGACGCCGGCTCATACCAGGCTTCTCTCCATAGTCATTGTTGTCCATGGCTGATGGTGCTCTTGAGTTCTTCGACCTGCCAGGCGGTGGTACATCCCCCAGTCCAAAGTCCATAGATGCATGGCGATCGTTTGCGTCCTCCTCTCTTTGCTTGCGTACGTGTCTTCGGTGCAGGATGAAGAACAAAATGGCGGCGCCAATAATAGGAATGCTGCTAAATTAGAGATGTTGCTTGAAGGGGCCTTATTTTAACTTACGCAATACCGAGGATAATGGGCAGGGTAAAAGTCGTCGAGCTGACAGATTTCTCGCAGGCATTGGCACCACAGCTACCTGTAGATCCCGCAGAGGACGAGCTTGAAGTGGCTGCTTGACGCGGCTCCACGACGCGATTTGGAACGGCAATATTGATTATCGATTCCATTCTTCCTATCACCTGCGGAGCCCTAACAATATTTGCTGCGTGTTCATCGTCCATGTTGGCGGACTTCACTGCCAACCTGACGAAATTGACGGGCGACGATTGAGGTTGAGGTTATTACAGCGATAGCCGTCACGGGCTGTTCTGCGATGGAAGGTGCGACTGGTTTCGATACAGGTGCGATGAAAGCATCAAAGGTGGTGGATCGTGATGCTTGAGGCTCGTTTCGTAGACACTATTTCGCAATATGCAATGCTCTTATTGAAACAACTCCTAACTCAGAAAATGCAGTGAATTGAAAGAGCACACAAAGGCGAAAGGCGAAAGACTCGAAGGAGTGACTATGGTCGGAACATGAAGAAGGAGCAGATGGGGTCGTGAACCTAAGGAATGGCAGGCCTGGCTGGCAGGCGCTCTGGAGTTGAAGCTGTCGTGAAGTTGAGGAGAGGTGAAGCAAAGGAAAGAAGGGACGAACAGGACCGCAGACCGCGCACGCCGGCTGCAGCAGCGACAGCCAAGCGGTTTGGGTGCTGGATGGGATTGGATTGGCCTGGACAGGACCAGGGGCCAATGAAGGCCTGGCTAATTTGGCGTTCGCTAGCCCTGAATGGGGGCAAGGCCGAGATGTGAGCTCGGCTGCATCCAGGGGAGACGAAACAATTGGCTTGACGAGAGCAAGCATCACGACTTTTGGAGAAATGAGAAGCTGGGGCTGATTATGGTCTGCTGATTCTGCGAGAGGGGTTCTGCATCAAAAGCCGTTGGGAGAGGTGCAGCAAATCTGCCATCTCATCTCTGTTCTATCTTCACAACTTTACCTACCTTACCTACTCTTGCACATCTGTTCATAGAATTGTTGTGGGCATGCAGAACCTGGAAATGAAAGCCATCTCCAGAATGGGTCATGCTAAGCCCAAAGCGGTTACTCAGGTACGAATGCACATCAGGGGTCAAGCCTCATCAACGCGGCTTGTCCCTTTTGCTGCTAATTTGACACTTGCTGGGCCACACTACGGCGGACGGTAGCCGCCTTTGATGAGTAAAGTAACCTTAAGGTAACCTGCGACACAGCATCTGGAACTGGAGATCATGACTTCCCTTGGCAGTGATTGGAGCCTCCCCTTTGAATCATCTGAAGATTCATCGTGACATTTCACGGAGAGGTTGAGCAAACCAAACGGGCTCTCTCCTTGCTTCGGTGTCTAGATTCTAAAACAGCTTTTCTCCTCTGGCTAAAGGCTCTGCCAATACCTGCCACCTAAGAACTTCAACCGTTGCGGCGGGGCGTGATTGGCCGCTAGCTGGGGTCAAAGGAGATTGAGATTGGCGTCCACCGCCGTTTTTATCGACGCTGTAAAACCAGCCCAAAGGTGGGAAGTGGCCGCTACTGGCCACCAGATTTTCACCGGATATATATTACTTTAAAATGATTTGCAAATTATCCAAAATCCATCGATGCACCTGATCTCTTAAGCGTGGCTGGGCAGTGGGTAAAGTCATGAGTTAGCAGGTTGTGCAGGTTTCGGTGAAAGTTGCAGCCACATCTAATTTAGGTTTCCGCCGCTAGTTTTAGTTTTTCCGCCTCAGGCAGGAATATTGATTATCCACCTTGAAGTTGAACAAACATCCGCTTCTCCTTGACAACCCCGTGACTTTGTGAAAAGGGGGAACAGGCTTCTCGAAGCGAAAACTGGCGAGCACTGCCAGCAATGTGAGCCGTCATCATGGCAGACTTCGACCTTGCTGCCACCTTTATCCGCTCCCTCCACAAGCCAGCCTCACTTTTGCCCATTGCTCGCCACAGGCAAAATCTGCTCTATCTGATCGAGACATATCCTGTCACTATAGTTGTGGGCCAGACCGGATCAGGAAAGACTACGCAACTACCTCAATATCTTGAGCAAGCAGGATGGTGTTCAGACGGCAAGGTTATTGCTGTCACTCAGGTATTCACTTTGCCTTGATCACGAGACTAGCTAACATTTGGTAGCCTCGGCGAGTAGCAGCAACAACTGTCGCAGTCCGAGTTGCAGATGAGATGGGCTGTGAAGTAGGGAAAGAAGTGGGGTATTCGATTCGGTTTGAAGATGTCACTTCTGCGGCAACACGGATCAAGTTTCTTACCGACGGCCTGCTTCTTAGAGAAGCACTCGTGGACCCTCTCCTTTCTCGATACTCGGTCATCATGGTTGATGAAGCCCATGAGAGATCTCTGAGTACAGATGTACTTCTCGGCGTGCTTAAAAAGATCATGAAGAGGCGGCCAGAATTACGAATCATTATCAGCAGTGCAACCCTGCAAGCTAAGGACTTCCTGAAGTTCTTTATGGGAGATGAAGTCCCAAGGCCAACTAGTGAAGCAGCTCTTACTCTTGACGATTTGATTACCCAAGGGTCTTCAGGCCCCCAGGATACAGCATTTGGAGGCAACGTTGGCCGTATCATCAGTATAGAAGGTAGGATGTATCCAGTGAACATCTTGTACCTGGAAAACCCTGCTGAAGATTATGTCGAAAAGGCCGTGCAAACAGTCTTCGACATCCATACCAAAGAACCAGATGGTGACATCCTCGTGTTCCTCACTGGAAGAGAAGAGATAGACACGGCAGTCCAAGCCATCTCCGAACGGGCGGCGACCCTTCACCCCCGAGCTCAAAAACTAATGTCCCTCCCCCTCTACGCCGGCCTCTCAACAGAGCAGCAAATGTGCGTCTTCGAGCCAGCCCCAGAAAATACCCGCAAAGTCATTTTCTCCACAAACATCGCCGAAGCATCGGTGACTATCGATGGCATCGTCTACGTAGTTGATACCGGCTTCGTAAAACTCCGCGCTTACAATCCCTTAACGGGAATCGAGACCCTAACAGCAACTCCTGTCTCTAAAGCCTCTGCAACCCAAAGAGCAGGACGAGCAGGTCGTACCAAACCCGGGAAGTGTTTCAGGCTCTACAAAGAGTCAAACTTCCAGTCCCTAGACGCAGCCACCGTTCCCGAGATCCAGAGATCCAACCTAGCACCTGTAATCTTGCAGCTCAAGGCTCTAGGAATCGACAACATCGTCCGCTTCGACTTCATCACTTCCCCTCCCGCCGAGCTCGTCATCCGCGCTCTAGAACTCCTCTACTCTCTTGGTGCATTAGACGATTACGCCAAACTCACCAAATCTCTCGGAACCCGCATGGCCGAACTAGCCGTCGAACCCATGATGGCCAAAACGCTCCTCTCCGCCTCCTCCTTCAATTGCCTCTCCGAAATGCTCACCATAGCAGCCATGACCTCCCTCGGCGGCAGCATCTTCTTCCACGACGGCGAGAAAAAGAAAATGGAGACCGCGCGGCGGAAATTCGCCGTCGAGGAAGGAGACCACATCACCCTCCTCAACGTATACCAAGCGTTCGTAACGAAAGGAAAGAAAGAAGCACGATTCTGCCACGACAACTTCATCAATTTCAAAGCCATGACTCGAGCGGTTAGTATCCGCGCACAGCTCAAACGCTACCTAGAACGCTTTGGTATGAACATCAACGAATCCCTCTCCTCTTCCTCCACCAATCCGAATAAAACGCCCTTAGCAGTCGGCGGCCCCGACAAAAGCGAACAGATCCGCCGCTGTCTAACAACGGGGTTCTTCGCGCACGCAGCGAAGATGCAGCCCGATGGCACGTTTAGAAATGTAGCCGGTGGGACGGTACTTCATGCTCATCCTAGTAGTCTGATGTTTAATCGCAAGGCGGAGTGGGTGCTGTTTCATGAGGTTATGGAGACGGGGGATAAGACTTTTATTCGGGAGGTTACGAAGATTGAGAAGGGGTGGTTGGTGGAGTATGCGCCGGATTTTTATAGGATTCGTTGATGGATGAGGGAATCCGAACGAAGAGCTCCCGTCTCATGTATCCAATTCCTGATCTGATGGCAGACTGGAATGATATAAAGCACAGAAATCCTCAATAAAAGAATATCATCATATGGATCAATAAATTCGTGTTAATTCCTGAGGGTTTTGTATCTCCATCACTCTTCTCTTCAACTCAGCCAGCTTCTCAGTATATAGAGTAGAAGCAGATCAAAGTTCAAACACGATATGACCTCTTTTTTATGAAGCGAAGAGGAATAGCTTGGGTGGTTTCGCCTTAAATCATCAAATTATCAAGTCAACCGTTAATCGCCAATCTATCTTTCTTTCGTCTTTCGCTCGACTCAACACTCATACGAAGGCGACGGGCGTTGAAAATGGTCCATCGCGCTAAGCGAGGCTTTGAGTAGGCTATAGACCTCGTAATCAGAAGCGTCTCCCCTTAATTCAATTATAACAAAATTCCGGGAAAAGATGGACATGCTATTTTTCTATCATATGGAACTCTCATAAAAAGATTTAGGCGTTGTGTTGAGATTTGATGCGACTTTCCGCATGAGGCGATTTTGGTGTTCCTGTGCTATGGACGATTTTCAACACCCGTCGCCTTCGTACAAGCTTTCTGTCACCTCTTGCGTAATGCAACAAAAACACGTGATTTCCCTCTTTTCTATAAATCCAACAGGAAACTTACTTCACATAACCAGTATCATCTTCACGCCCAGAAAACACAAACCTTCTAACTGTGTCATTTCGCTTGTCAAATCGTCAAATCGTCAAGTTAACAAGTAAACGTTAAACTTTAATCGACAAACCATCTTTCATTCATCTTCGTCTTGCGTAATTTATAACACAGAGTTTAATTAAGCTCTTTCTGAATTTTAGCAGGCATGGAAATGTAAATGAAAGGTAGATAATTGGATTCATGAATTCTGGAGTGTTGAGTGGAAGGGTAAAGGTTGAATCGCTGCGTTGGTTGCTTCGTTTTCGTCTCTCGCTCGTTTTTTGGATTCGTAGTAGAAGCTCGATAGAGAGAATTGCGTAGTGCAACAAAAACATGTGATTTTTGATTGGAGGAGATGGAGATGCAATCTCCTACTCCATTGATTGATGTTTAATGGTTAGGTATATAAATTGAGAAAGAAGAGGAATCTGCACAATATTAGACTAAAAACTTGCGTATAGAAACTAATTTGGAGCTATGAAAATGAAAGGTAGATAGAGTTAGGATAATGAGAAGTTGTCTTGGTCAAGGGGGAGAGGTCAAGGCGGTTCGGTTTGTCGCCTCGTTCGTTCGTCTTTCGCTCAAGTTCGTTTTTCGTGGAAGCTTGAAGTTGCCAACTGTGTAGTGCAACAAAAACACCTGATTTTTTCTTCTTCTGAGGAGTACCTAGGTATTGAATAGAGCAATAACCCTCCTCTTACTCCTTTTATTACCGTGCAATAATAGGGTATACAAAAGTGCGAAAGAAGAGAAACATACACAATATTGGGAAAAGGATTTTATATAGAAACGTATTTGCATTTATGAAAACCAAATGAGAGGTTAGTAATTAAGGTAATGAAGTTCAAGTTAAGTCAAGGTAAACGGCTGAGGCAGTTCCTCGATTTATTCGTTTTCGCCTCGCATCTTCGCCTTGATCTTCGTTCGTCTTTCGCCTCAATCCGTCAACCTTTCCCAACCGTAGAAGCTGTCTGTCGGTCTTGCGTAATACAACAAAAGCAAGTAATTTTCCATTAGCACCTTACCTTATTCGGTGTTTGTTGTGCTGAGGAAGTTGGGAGGAGATGGGCGAAAGTGAGCGAGGGATTTACCGATTCGTCTTCATTCTTTTTTCCTTTAGTATTTAAATTTTTTAAAGCAGATATTTGCAGAAGTGGCTTACGGAAATGAACAGGTGTGAAATTGAAACGGGAATAATTTTGTTTATGATCTTTTGGGTAAGTTGAGGGGAACGGGTTGAGGCGGTTTTGTTGTCTTCGCCTCGATTTTCGCCCACCTTAAAATCAGTCGAAGCTTGAAGTGGTCAATTGCGTAGTGCAACAAAAACACGTGATTTTATTAGAGAAATAGTGAGTGGGGAAAAAAATCTGTTACTTATCCATTTCATTGCTTGCATATCAAGGCAGGGAGGGTCGTTGAGGTTACTGATAAGAAAAGACAAACATGCATGATACAGGATTATTTTTCCCTGGATTTTCGGAAAGATATTCAGGAATAATAACTCAAGAAAAGTCCTTTCCCTTGGAAGATAATGGAGGTTGAGGTTCTGAAATTGAATTAAATGTAAAAGGGAGGTTCCTACTAAATGTAAATGAGTCGAAGCGAAGTGATAGTTCGTCAATTCGTATTTCGTCTTTCGTAATTGAGCACACATTTTTGAGCAAGTGCTTGTGATTATTGGACTTTGTTATCAACCGAATGTCTTGGAAATAAGAAAGGCAGAATTTCAACCCGACCTCCCCCTCTTTGTCTAGAGAATCATCCTTGTTCGGCGATGCAATGATATTTATGCACGACCCCCCGCAGTTGGATTTGTATCTGAAGCCTCCTTTCCCCTCGAACCTGGGCTTGTGCTTCCACTTTCTTTACCCTTAACCTCTCCTGTCTTTACATATTCCAACGTGAATTCCTTCTTCCCCCTCAAATTTGGCTTGAGCTCCCACTCTCTTTGCCTTGTCCATCTCCCATCCATGTAGGTTTCAACGTGGCTCCCTTCTTCCCCTCCAAATTTGGACTTGAGCTTCCACTTTCTTTATTCACAGCCTCTCCTGTCTTCACATCTATCAACTTGGATTTCTTCTTGATTCTCTTCTCCAGTTTTGTGGTTTGTCCAAGACCCATCTTGTCCAACTGAAACTGATGATTCCGTTGTACATATAGGTTCTTCGTCACATTTTTCGGTGGCTTTAAGTCACCATTTTCCATCTTCTCGGGAGGCCCAATCACCCAGCACATCTTGATAAAGTTCGTCTGTGGATCCACTACAGTCGCCGAGCGCTCTGGCATCGCTTTCCCAATCACGTCCGGCCACAAATGGAAATTTTCTTCGACCAATTTGCGGAAGGCTTCCTCGTTGGGTAGTTGTGCTTTCTGATGTATGTGAAACTCGACTAATCTGCCGCTTTTCAGCTTATGCCACGCCAAGTACATGCAGTGTGAGAAATGATCGAGGTTTCCATCTTTACCCGTTGAGAAGTGAAATTCATTAGAACCTCGCCCCTTGCCAGAATTTTTTGTCGAAGGCACCTTTTCGACGTTGATACGGCTCAGCATGTACTGGCGGATCGGTGATGGGTTCTCAGCCTCGGCTTTCGAATCTCTGAGACGGGTGAGGAAGATGCCAGGTCTAATGTGTTTCTGTATGACAGTTTGTAGGTCGATGTTCGGTGCGATGAGTTCTCGCGGTTTCTCTGTCCAGAGATCTAAACGTGGCCCGTACTTTAGATTGGATTTTTTGAAGAGGTCGGCGGCCTTGACAAAGCTCTTTATCTCATGGTTACCGAGGGAGGTCTTCGCTTTTGTAGCGTACCAGAGGTGGAGAGAGCGTCGGCATTGCGAGACGGAGGGAGGGAGGCAAGGTCGGAAAAGGTCGTGTGGGGCGGTCACGCCAAAGATGGACCTCATCGCATTCTAACATGTTATAGCCTTATTGCATTGATGTGGTTGAGCGTTGTTGGTGATGCTGACAAGAGAAGTGTTTTTTTTTCGAGACTCTGGACAGTTTCGCCTCAGTCTTATCGAAATTAGGTTTGGCACTAAGCTCTTTTTGGACTAGGCCAGGCTGACCGAAGCAAATGGATGTGGATGCATATGGGCAAGGATTTACAGCAAACCCCACCCCAGAACCACCACTGAGGTTGTCACGAGTACATGCACAAGTCGGGGCCTTATTCAATTGTATTATAGGCCCGCTGAAAATGAAGCCCTCAGCACCTGCTCGACATGATTTAGCATTGTCCCAACCCATCCCACCCTACCCTACAAGAAAGCAACAACCATGCTAGTTTCCGAGTAACTCTAGATTGAATGGGGAAGCTGGGCGTTGCTGGGGATCTGTTCCAGATCCCCAGTTTTCGATATGACGCTCTCCCGGACACATCTCACATAAGGCTTCTCCATGTTCTTCCGGGAACCAACGGAGACATTATTCGCTGCAAGTGCCTCCCATACTCCCTGCTGAGACCGAGGCCAGAATATACCGCAATCTCATATACATGGGGAGATGCGAGCCTCACCGAGCCGATTGTGCTGAATGGCGGACGATATTTCACGACGAAGAATGCAAGAGAAGTCCTCGAATATGTGCGCCGCACAGGAGGTATGCATGCTATATGGATCGACGCCATTTGTATCAATCAGAACGACATACCTGAGCGCAATGCTCAGGTGCGGCTTATGGATAGTGTCTATTCCCATGCCCAGCAAACCGTTGTGTGGTTAGGAGAAGTATCAAACGATAGCGATCTCGCCTTGGATTTTGTTCCCGTCATCAACAGTGCGCTGCATTCCCTACGAGAATCTGGGGAGGTAACGGAGAAATTACTCTTGGAAACCACTGCAACAGACTCCAACTCTCCTCAGTGGCAGGCACTAGGGAGACTACTGGCACGGCCATGGTTCCAGCGCATATGGGTGATCCAAGAGGTCGCTCTGTCACAAGCTGTGAACGTTGCATGCGGTGAGAAAACGCTCTCTTGGCATGCACTTAGCTCAATGAACGACGTTCTCCTGGAATGGCGTCTCAACCACCTCATCGCCAACCCCTCATCTTCTTCACAGCAGCTCACTAGTGGCACTACCCTGCTCTGGTGCATGCAGAACATCCGGCGCCAGCTGGAGACATATGGCAGGCGGTGGATCTCTGAGGTGCTTTTCGAAACAATGGGATTCCTTGCCACTGACCCGCGCGACCAGTTTTTCGGCATCCTCGCGTTAATCAAGTCCGGCTCCCGTAATGCAGATCCACCAAGCTACAGCGACTCCGTCCAAGAAGTTTACACGAAGGCGACGAGGGAATCACTGCAATATGAGGAGAGGTTTAATCTGATATACTTGGCGGGAATCACGCATGCGCGAGCGCTTTCAGATCTGCCTTCTTGGGTTCCGGACTTCTCGCGTGACATTGATATCAACCCCTTCGGCTTGCCTTATGTCGGTCAAGTGTTGCCATATAAGGCAGGGGGAATGAGTACAGTTGGCTCCATTGCGAGTCTGCGCTTCTATGGGAAGTATCTCGTGTTGCAGGGGTTAATCGTTGAAGAAGTCGCCACTTTTACACGTGTGCGTATTGCAAATAACCAGAAATGTAATGCTGAACAACACACCACCTGGCGGGATTGGGTTATCGAAGCGGACGAGCTAGCGCAACCGTACCAGAAAACAGAGAGACTCTGGAGGACTCTCATTGCCGGTGTATCCCATCCTCACAAAGAAGGAGCGCCGGCCTGTTATGAAGAGTATTTCAGCTTCTTCAAGCGGATCTATATCGACGATTCCCGTTACCAAAGTATGGACTGGAAGCAAGCACAAGCGCAAGTCTCAAAGGACGGAGCTATTGAAGCTGAAGTTAAGACTGCTGCAAATTCGTACTTGTTTGCATTGTTGGATGCGTCTATTGGGAGGCGGTTCTCTGTCACGACGAAGGGCAGATTTGCGCTTGTGCCTGATGGAGCTGCGACAGGGGACCTTGTGTGTATTGTCGCTGGGGCCTCAGCGCCACTAGTATTGAGAGAGGTTGAGAGATCTGAAAGTGCACGGCGTACATTTGTTTTGGTCGGGGATTGCTACGTTGACGGCTATATGGAAGGTGAAGGTATGGTGGACCAGAAGACTGAGGAGATCTTCATTCGCTAGTTACAGAGAATGCTAACACGGAGAGCACGATTTGGGACAAGGCAATTTCCCATTGTTAAATATAATACAGTAACGCATGATATACTTTTGAAAATTTAAATGAATGGTAGATGAGTCGGTCGGGCCGATAAGGTTAGACAAGTCAAGGGAGCGGTTGAGTTGTCTTCGCCACGATTTTCGCTCGACTTTAAATTCGTCGAAGCTTTCTCTCGTCAACTGCGTAGTGCAACAAAAACACGTGATTTCTTAATCGATATCTTACCTATTAAATAGAGGAGCAATTCTCCATCCACTGTTTTCATTTCTTCGGTATAATTATGCCGAGTACTCAATGTCGAGGAAGAAGCAAGCACACACAACGCAGAAGTTTCCTTTCTAGTAAAGAGAGGGAGGGAACCGAATGCAAGGTAAGTTGCTTGTGTGTGCGGGTATTGGGGTTGTGATGCTCAGGAGTTCAGGGCGAGTGTTGAGTATTGGTGGATAGGATGAGCGGAACCGAGTGATGGTTGAGTAAATTCATCATTCGTTCTTGTGTTTCCGAGTAATTAAGTTCGCAATGTTGAAGAAGTGCTTGCGACTAGTTACAGCTGGGAAAAATAAAATGAATGGTAGTTAAAGTGGGTAGGTCGAAGAGGTTCGGGTTAAGTCAATAAGAACGGTTAGTTCGTCACTTCGTCACTTCGTTCGTCTTTGCCTTGATTTTCGTTCAACTTTCGAATTCGAAGAAGCTTCCAATTGCGTAGTGCAACAAAAACACGTGATTCATAACTCAAAACAGTGAATAGAGATCTAAACTCTTACTTTTAGTCTTGTATAACATTCAGGTACGCAAGGCTGAGGAGGACGAGAAATATGCACAATAACTGGAATCTTTTTTCCTTAAAAAGAATCAAGAATATGAATTCGAGGGCGAGATCCACTTTGGCATATCTTGGGCTTAAAAAAGTTGAAATAGGTTGGGGAGTTGAAGGTGGAAGGGGATTGCTGGTGTACCGGTAGATTGGGCCGAGTGAAGAGATGGTTTCCTCGATTCGTCCTCGTCCTTCTTTCTTTTAGTTATTGAGAATATAGTTTTGAAGAACCGATTGCGAATAGTGGAATATAGTGAAGTTAAAGGTATTTGAATTGGGCCAATGAGGTTAGGTAAGTCAAGGAGAGCAGTCGAGTCGTCTTTCATCTCAATTTCGCTCAACTTTAATATTTGCCGAAGCTTTCTTTTGCCAATTGCGTAGTGCAACAAAAACACGTGATTTTCGATTATCAACGTAGTGAATACGTGCGAGGAGCTCGGTGAGAAGGAGGGAAGTGAATGTTGGGACTGATTAGAGTTGCGGTGAATGGAGGTACAGCACACGCGAGGTGGCTAAGAAATGGGAAGGCTGGGGGAGAATAAGAGCGAATGTGCAAGTGTGTTTTGAGTGATTGTAATATGTTCTTCGCGAGTTGTTGATATATTATTGCTAGAACGCGGGTATTGCGTGCCGTCAATATGGAAACGGGACATATATATATACCTTAACCTTCGGAGTTCCTGAGAAACCATGCCACTGACCAGATACCTAAAACTCATAAAAACATTTGAAGCAATGATAGATAGCTGAATGATGTCATGCGTGACTTCCTATCAGAGAGTGACTACGGAGCCTATGTAACAACTTCAACCTTCCCCCTCCCCCTACGCAGTCCGAGTCACCAACTACATTCTACAAAATGGCTCTTGAAGCCAGATTACCAATGCACGTCAAGGACAACCATCGTGTCAAGCATCTCGAGGAAGATCGAATGGGCTTTGTTTCTTTCCAGTTCTAGGAAAATGCTTTCTGAGCTTCTCTCTCTAAGTATCTTTAAAGGCATGCATGGCTACAATCATCGCATTGACTGGGGATGAAATGTGATAATGGACGGGTAGGTGACAAACAACGGACCTCAGGAATCGACCTCCCCAGTGGCACCGCGGGCACCCTCTTGGAAATGCTACCTAAGCATAGCCGGCATCTCAATTATCCTCTTGAACCCTTTATCTTGGCAGTTTGCCTTTTCCAGTAGAGAATTTCCAATCGTTTCCTTTTCACAACGATTTTTCTGTTCAGGAGCAAGCCATGACTCATTATCGCTTCAAGTCAATTTGACCCATCGGCATGACACTCCGATGACTCTCCTCTTGAAGTTTCTGGCACCATCTGGAAGGCTGGAATGAGCAGCAGATTCAGAGAACTTGGCCATGGTTTAGTACAAGTTGATTTTTTTGTAAAGCGAGAAGTGATTTGTAAGGCGTATGAATTGCTGGGCCATAACTGTGATAGGATATCTCGTTGTTCATCTCGAACGGACTCATCTCAGGTAGATTATTCTTTTTATTATTGTAGGTTTGAAGGTAAATTGTCAAAAAGTCCAGAGTGTTCTACAAAAGACCGATTGTGGAAATGCAGCAAGCCAGAAAGTCCAGGAAATTGCTTCTTGAAGCGCTCGAAGGGGGTAGACGTGCGTGATAATCGTATCTCTGACTTTGGTGCATTCCTTGACTGCTGATGGGATCGAAGGAAGAAGATTTACATTCACGAATAGATAGGTAGGGAGGTTGACTCAAGTCACGTGCAGTGGGTTCTCAGCACCCTGGTCGACCTTGCACGAGTCGACAACCTCGCGTTCACCTCGACGCGCTTCTTCCATCAACCTACGAGCACGAACACTAACACATGAAAACACTCAGCATGGGTAAAGCGACAACAAGCGAGGAGGGTATGAGCCCGATGGATAAGGGCCGGCATCGTTATGCAAAGGGAGACTATGCAGGAGCGCTCGCGGCCTTCACAGAGGTATCCACTCCTCCATCTCGTTACCCCCCTGTCTCCTATCCGAAATTGCCCCTGTATGATGACTTCCGATCGTTTTGCAGTCTTTGGTGGATAGTTAAAGCTCTATTCCATTGATTTTGATCACTTCAAATTCCTGTGTTCTGTTCATATGTCAATGACGTTAGTTTGCTCAAAGGCTCTATTAACTCCCCCGTTAGGCTGCAAACTCCACTTCTCAACATCTTCTGCTTAATGCTCTCGACGCTCGAGCAGCAACATACGAGAAGCTGGGTGACCTGCAACCTGCACTTCGAGATGCCAAGAAGATGATAGACGAGATGCCAGCGATTTCTAAGGTATGCGCTACGGCCTCGACGTGTGATTGCTCCTTTTGACGAAAATAGGGCTATCTCCGTTGCGGAAAGGTTTTGCGGCTTATGAAGAAGCATGATCTCGCTTTGAAAATATATGAGAGAGGTCTCACGAAGGTCAAGATTGGGACTGATGATGACCGGACAGTAAGCATTCCAAATGCTGTCCTAACGATCCAAGTGCTAACTCCTTAGAAACTGCAAACGGTTTACAACCAGTTACGATATGCTCAGAACCCGGGAAAGTCTCGTGATCCCTTAGAGTACCTACCTCTGGAATTAGCAGAGATGATTTGTCTGAATCTTTCTATGCGGGATCGAACGTATGGCATAGAAATGCGTAATCAGGAGACTTAACATGCTAACTTAGTCTTAGTGTTTGCCTTGCCGTTACAAAGGCATGGAAGCGTCTGCTCGAGTCATCACACAAGTTGTGGACCTTGTTGGATACAACCAATGTTAGGAAACTCATTAGCCAGAAATCGTTGACCGTTCATTTTCGACGGTCGAAGTACACCCTTGATCGTGCCATTCTAACAGTGAAGGCTATTGACTCGAAGAGGCTTGCATATATTACCAAATATTGCAAGATGTTAAAGGATTTACAGATGCACGGTTTTGGTGTGGTTGGTGATTCGCTGACTTTGGCGTTGAAGGATGCGAAAGCACTCGAAACCTTGTGGGTCTCTCGAGATACTCACACCATGCTTTCCGCTGTCCAAATGGCACTCGGACAATGCAAAAGTTCCCTGGTCACTGCTACATTCCTCAAAGTTATTGGACCCCGTGGCGGTTTCCTCTCCGATAGATGGCCTGCAATGGGCTCACTCAAGTACTTGCACCTCGACTCGGATGGGCAATCTGTTTTGGATATTGTAAGTCTCACTCCTGACCTTCAGAATACCATCCAATCTGACTAACTTGACTCTAGCACGGTCTTAGGGACGCTACACCGAACGCTACTTCCATTATCTTGCGGCACTGGGGCGATCTTCCAAACCACGTGGACTGCACATCGTGGACTAAACTCCAACATCTAGATCTCACTAATACGCAACTTCAATTCTTGCCGAAAGTACCAGCCACACTGAGGTATCTCAACCTGAGTCAAAACACCCTACTACACGTGGGCGTGGAGGAGGAGGCGCCTGATGAACTTCCTTTCCTCGAAACCTTCAACTGTGAGGGAACCGATATTAGCTCTGATGTCCTCAAAGTTATCACCATGCCATCAATTGCGAAAGGAAATCTCAAGTGCCTCATGATTGGTGCACGCCTATCCGAGTATCGCCCGGGACCTGCTGCAGTTGAGTATCCTGCATCGGAACACTTGGAGGAGCTCTCGCTTCATAATATGCAAATCAACGATTCACGCGTTCTTCAGATTATCGAGTTATACCCAAATCTGGGAAAGCTAGATGTTTCGGGGACGAGAGTGACCGGTGTTTCAGTGAGAGAGTTCGTCAATAGGGGCGTCACATCCCTGAATCTCATTGACTGTCTAGATGTTGGTGAAGATGCTGTGGCTTGGGCTCGGTCGATGGGTGTCAACGTGGACTTCTACTTCAACCGATCGATTCCCAAGAAGAGGTCGTCATTTTGGGATAGTCGATATGCGCGAAATCTTGCATGAGCGGTTGCGCATCGCGGCATGGGGCACAGGTGGCGTTTTCTCCCTTTTTCTCACGAGTTTGGCGTCCAGGACAGGCTGCGAAATGCATGAAGGGCGTAATCATCTCAGAAGTCTGGACTTAGAGTAGTGGTTACAAGTGGTTTGATTTTGCGTATCAGTGCAGTGCTTCGAGCCAATCACAGAAGCTCGAGCGTAACATCAAGCTCGGAACGAAGGCGCCGCCTGAACAGCCCACTGATTTCATATATGCGTTTATCGAGAAATTGATCGTATCTAGTTCCAAAGCCTTCCTCTGAAATTACTGCAGAAGATTGTTGCGACTTTGAGTATGTTTGGAAGGAGTGTGCACGTCGAGGAAGGGATGTCGTCGAAACTCAGTCGCTCTAAAAAGAGTCGCCCTTACGAGTTATTTAGTGTCGATACGAAACTTAACAAATGGGTTCCCAATTTGGCATCTGTGATATTTCATTCTTGCCTCTTCTCATCGGCTGCTTCACTTCTTTGACAGTCAAGGAGCATTGATGCATATAGCCCGAAGAAAGCTTCTCACTAACATTGATCTTCAAGCCGACACCAAAAGTCTTTTCAAGTGAAGAGTATTTCTTCCATTTCTCGTCACTTTCTGCAATTTCTTTTCCCAGAGTGACCGTGGGGTTTGGGCAAGGGTGGGCCTTTGTGGCCGTCATGGACTCGCTGTCCTGAAAAATTGGCAATATTTTCAATGGGAGTTCTTCATCACTCATCTCAAGTTGCATATTCTACGTCAGAGGACGCAATTGGCTCAGGATGGTTGTTGATTGTGTTTTGCTTGCCTCGATTGCTTTCAAAAGGGCTTGCATTAAAGCTAGGACGTTGACATATGTTGAATTGGTTGCATCCTTCCTTCAAACGCAGCTCCCTTCGTATTTCCTTGAGCAGCAATCATCTATCATTCCATCCGATTGAAAAATTATTCTCGAGATGGTAGGCTGAATAGATCACAAGTGCCCAATTCCTACAGTTCCGATAGAAAGCGCCCGTTTCCAGGGAAATCTTCTCAACCTATGTCGGCATCAAGATATTTGTTCCCTATCTCGTCTTCACCATCGCAACCTTAGAATCTCACGCCTCAAGTCGCCTATTAAGGGTTTGGCATCTCCCACTTCCACCGCATTTAGCGCTCGAAGCTCATCCGATGTCCGTCAAGTCTCTCCGTCAATCACCTCCGAAGGAAACATCTCGACTAGTCCTAGCAAACCTGGATTAAACATCTTCAAACTTTCCCACGACTGTACGAAACGTCCCCCAATATCCCAAACATTGCTGACTACCCCTCCGCCTATTCTCGCTAGCAAATTTATATGATTATATCCCTTTTCCGCTTCCGAAAACGGAGCCTTGCTTACTCCTCAACCTCACCACGCATCGGACAAAAATAAATCCCCATCCTCCCAATCACCGCCAGTATCCGAGACATACGGATGTGAAGACGCTTTGGGACAATGTATCCCTTATGTTTCTCAACCCCCGATTCGCGAAACAAAATCAAGATTGGTAACGAAAGGACGGGGTAAGGGACGGGTACTTGAGGGAATGTCACTTTCCTTGCCATGCTTAAGTCTTAGCTCACTCGATCAGTACAAAGAATCTACAAGTTAACAAGGGGGATAAAAATAATCGTCCAAATCGCTTTGTAAGAGCTACTCGGAGAATTTACTAAGCATCCCGCTTTGAGCACGAAGTACTATTTTGCGGAGGCTTACAAATGTCCGGAGTCCCCATGCTAACACCCCAATTTCACACCTCTAACCAAAACCCCAGCAAGACAAAGGGTTATATTTTCCATCATACATATACCTTAGAACTTAAGCGCCAATGTGACATAAGTCTTACAATTCCCCCTCCCCCGCCGCGCCAACGAGCAACTTACGAGCAGAGCAAAAAGCCAGCATCTTATCCAAATGCTAACATCAGATAAGGCATAGCGAGGCGTTTTTTATGGGGGATGGAGGCTGAGGTGAGGTTGAAGTCAGCTGTTCAGGGGAAGTGATTTGTAATGTTAGTGGTACTGTAGCGAGAGCGATGGCTAGGCGATGTCACACAGCGCTGATTGTTGGGGAATGGGGACGTCTGTGTTGACTACTGTTGTTTGAGTCTATCCTACCATTTAATCTCAAGAAATAAATTTGAATCTGCGGAATTTTTCTATCTCTCTACTCTTAAGGAGATGCTAAATCCCCATTTACTCGCCGGGTTCAATCATTTTCCCCTTCCTCCTACAAGTAGACAATCTTACAAGCCTCAACATCGTAAATCGTAAATTGTATTTTTCTTATTCCCCAAACCAGCCCCAGATCACCCCAAACCTCTCACCGAATCTCACTCCCTCCACCCTCACTCCCCCTCCCCCAAAAAACCCCCCAGCCTCGAAAACTCCCAATTCCCATTCCCATTTCCATTCATACGAAATACGACCATATACGACCTACCACGCCCCATAGGCTCCAGCTCCATCCAGCTCGTCAGGGGTCCCGCGTGGGCCCCGCTCCGCAGACCCGCAGCGTGGGAGTGGGATCCTAAAAATAAACCCTCCACTTCTACCTACCGTTTGGGTCAAGCATACTGGAAATCTGTCATTGTCATTGTCATGTTTTGGTGAAATGCTTACTTTTCATCCAGTGAAAACGAAAAATAAAAATAAAATAATCCAATATTCTAGAACTAAAAGAGAAATTCAATGTAAGCTTTCTAGAGAGATTCTTCCATTCTACTCTTTCTTTCGAAAAGATTCTCCTCGTAAGATGTAGCAAGTAAGCAGTACGTCATTAACTTCACCTCAACTACTATCCCATCTCATCTCTCCATCTCAACATTCCGCCCACGGAACGGCACGATGTTTTCATCTCTCTCCCCTACCTCATTCAAAAATTCTCAACCAACATACTAATTCAGAATCAAAACCAAGCTCAAAATCCGCAAGAGAAAAACATAGAAGAATCTACCGACCCTCCGCCACTTCTCCCTGCAAGGCTGAGTCGGTTCTCGGAGGTATATAAATCACCGTTTCTTCTTCCTTACTCTCCGTCTCCGTGCACATTCTACAGCTATTACCCTAGTAAAATTATACCTTGAGGGTAACCATGTGTCGATGATGGGAAGGCTGCTCAAATATCTACTAGGCTGGCGCAGATCAAATGATCACGTTTTGCACCACCATAGTCTGGAGAAACTTTCAAGGTATTACAATTCAGAGGGCGGGAAAACGCAGGAAAACGCAGGAAAAGCGCTAGGTCGAGAATACATCTTTTCCAGGGTAATAGCTGTACTTCAACCTCAGCTTCTGTTTCCGTTTCCGTTTCTGTTCCGTTCAGAAGCAAATAAAAATCAAAAAAGGAAATTTGCAATTACTTTATCTCCATCTCCATCTGTCAGAAGTTCACGCCCGGATTCGGGGAACGAGGAGGATTCAAGCCTAAATACAACCTTATTTCAATATTGCTGGCTCATGCTCATGCTTAGCCACTCTCTCGCCCCACCTCCCTAGAAAGAGCCCGAGACTTGGGGTCTAAATACAGTCACATTACCTAGGTACCGTACCATGCCAGGCACTGCACTGCACTGCACTGCCTGAGCCTCGCCATCCTTCCTTTTCTTTCCCTTCCCACCGGGCACCGACACCACACTTCACACTTTCCACGCCAAAGCCGAAGCCAAAGCCGAAGCCAAAGATAGAAACGCAGAATCAGGACTTAACCTGAAGGAGTGGGTGAAAGTAGGCTTTTGATAACATGACACAATGCAAATGACTCGAGGATAAAACGATTGAAGGTGTAGTGACACAGCACGTGATATAATTTCTCCTCAAACTACCTATTCCTCCCTGAAAGTCGCTTGCCTTTCATCCGCCTTGAAATTCCGCCCGACCGCTTCCTGCAGGCGCAGCCTGATTGCTATCCGAGCCTATTACTTCCCACCGCTTCCTACGCCTTAGTTCCTGCCTAGAAAACTATGAAAACAACTATTTTTGCATTCAACATGTTGCCTTTGATCTGCTTTGCTGCCTGAGCGGGAGTCTTGCTCCTATAATATAGACAAAAGAATAACGAAATTTGAAATAGAAGTAGAAGATAGACAGAAATAATGAATCCCAGATTGCATTATTGGAAAGAGAAGAGAGTGGAGTCCCGTCCCAGAAAATCAAAATCAAAAAAAGAGTAGAAAATATCATCCCAAACACCTTGGTATCATTTCCATCCCATGCAACGCTTACAAAAGAAATAAAGAAATAGCAAGAAATACAAATGAACAAGAACGCGCTGAAGAGAATGAACACCATGCCCAATGACCCAATGCCGACGCTATGCTATGGAAAACATGACCGCTAAAAGATGCAATGCAAGCTTTCAATTCGAGGAGTGTAGTGTCGAGATCTAATGATCATCCGTGTACGTTGTGTTTGGGCCTGAGCCCACCGTGTATATTCCCTTCTTTGCGCCTTCGATAACGCTCGTAAGATCATGGCATCGCGCGTAACATTCGTTCTCTCATCGGGTGTTCGTTCGTTGCATCTCGTAGGGTATGTCGTTCATGAAGATTGGAATCGAGGAAGAATTGGGCCCTTCAGGGCGCAGAAGAAGCCATCAATCGATCGTGACCGACAAGAAGGAGGGTGAGTTCTGATGGCGGCGCCGAGGAGCCCCTCCCTCGAAATGAGAAGAGATAATGCCTCCAATCGTCGAAGTCGAAGCACACCAGAGGAAAGATCTGCCATGATGCGTAACCCGTTACCGAAGACAATACGTTTCATCTCCTATGCCGCCGTGACGAGTGGTGTCGGTGTGAACCATGGCTTGCCGTTCCATAACCCGAATCCGAATAGCCACCACCCGAAGATGATTCTGCTGGTGCTTGGTATTGAGAATGTTTCTCACAAGCATAGCCGACCAGGACTGTTCTCTCTTGTATTGGGTGCCCTTGCTGACCGTACGCAGCGCACATGTCGACATTGTGCTTGTAGTATAAGCAGCGGCACACTGAGTACCGTTCAACGACGAGATAGCACATGGTGAGATGCTATAGTAAGATGAAGTTGAAGAGTAGTGGGGTAACAGGCGCAATGGTAGAGGGGTACGTAAGAGTGGTTGCCAGACGTTATGAAGAGGGTTGAGATGGATGGCAAGGAGGTTATGAAATATATTAAGAAGCAGACTGAAAGAGAAGCCTGAGCAAGGAAATTCTAACGAAGGCAGACGACAGAGAGCGAGGTGATGCAAAAGAGTCATCTGCGCTGAGGGGTGTGACTGCCTTAAGAACAACTGAGGCTTAGGTAGAGGACTTGCCAGAAGAGCATAAGGCAACAGTGACGGGAGGTGAAGGTGGATTAAGTGCAGAAGCCATATGCAGGTCAACATGCAGGAAGATATACCAGGGAGGGGGGAAGACAGAAAGATGAGTCGAGGGTGGAGTCTTCTTAGAACGGAGACAGAGGAAAGAGGGTAATGCTCGTCCAAAAGGCCCTGCAAGCAGGGGAGGTTGATCCGAGGCCCCAGGACCCAAACGGCTGGTCTGCCTTTGTGTGGCTTACAGGATTAGAAAAGACCCCTCCGAAGGCTGAGAGATAGCTTGTTCCATGTGCTGAGTAGGACCCTCAGCCTCGAGAGGTACCTGGTTATACCGGAGGCCTGGTCCATTACGCGATGTGGCGGATCAATTAGGTTTAGCGGTAGATGCTAAAGAGGGCATGACGGCGGTGCAATTGGCACAGACGCATCTGCATCTGCATCTGACCCTGGCGGGGGTGTAGGCTGCTACATGTCCTGACCGGTTCGTTTGAGTCCTGGATGCGTTGATGGTTGATGGTTGATGGTTTACGGTAGATGGGGAAGATATGAGGTGAGCAAGAACGGGCGTCGTCGGGGAACGAATGAGCGCGCGGGCAGGGGAGAGGGGCTGTCCCGATCGCACGCCAGCCGGACATCTGCGGTGGACGGGCGGGTGAGTGGGGTCAACGACGCCATGTCGCTGGGAGTGAACTGTGGCAGAAAGATGTCCAGGTCCAGGTCCAGGTCCAGGTCCAGGATGTTTCGGGTATTTTGGTCGCGGGGAGGTCGTAGTTCGTGGGAGAGAGCCTTGGGAGAGGGGGAAGAACGAGTGGAAGAGGAGGAGAGAGCAGCCACCAGGCCAGAGCTAGTGAGCGAGGTCAGCACACAGGATGAAATTAGAACAACTGGCTCGGCTGTTCGTCCACAATCGACTTACCCGCGGCCTCGCGCCAAAGCAACCCACCAGATCTATCAAGCAGGGCCGTGCTTTTTGCGAGCCCCCTGCACCAGCAATTGGCAGCGGTGAAACGACAACCGATGGTGGAAGCAGAATAGAAGCTTGGAAGTTTGGAAGTTTGAAGCAGGGCGTATGGTAGGTTGCAGGCCACAGGCTACAGGCCGTTTCACCCAAGTACCGGACTAATGAAAAGCTCCATTTGCATCCCGTCATCGAGCAAAATGCGACCTGAGATTCTTCGATGGGGCATTTGTTCTTCTGTCGACCATTCAGATCACAGGTTTCACAAGCGAGGCCAGTTCTGCAGCCGTATTTGCACCAATCAACCCTGCCAATTGGTCCGCGCCTATTCTAGCCTGAGGTTGAGCTGCCTAGTATGATTCTAGCAGCCTAGTCATTCAGTGACTGAGTGCGAGTTATGCGGTCAGGACTCAGAAGCAGGCGTGACTCCTTTCTCCTGCTTCTTCAGCTGGGCTAAAAGATGAAACAATTGCAAAGGACTTGCATCCGTTGGCTATCCTCCTTCGAACTCGGTGAGCGTCTTGAGGAGAGCAGACGGCCGGTCAGTTCTTCTCGAGCATTCTTACACTTACAAAGTAGGTAGTCGGTCGACCGCATTGTGACACAGATATTTGCTTGCGCCTAGTGACGAAAGCGGAGGTTTAGGTTGCCAAGTGCAAGCTTGCACTAGAGTATAGAGTGAGCCTCAAGATTGCATCTCAATCCCATTTGATGTGAACTATGTCTCAGTTGCGGTCTCTTCATAGGCCGCGGTACGATTGTTGGGACAAACTGCAGGGTCGGGCACAGATCTCATTCGAAGTGTAATTCACGATACCCGGGCTCTAGCAGTGCCAGATCGTACTCTGCCGTATCAGTACATTTAGTCTGCCTTGGCTTGCTCGCTTCAGAGGGGTCAGCCTCGCTAGGCGCGTCCGGTCTAGGGTCGTTGCGGGAGCGTCATTCAGGTGCTCAACCGACGTAACAGGGCGAATGTATTGGTCGCCTTACGATGTGGCTTGTAAAGCCACACCAGGCGCAGCAAAGAGGGGTGCAAAGAAGGGCGCTGACTGTGATCGGACCAGCTACCGAGCGACAAAGTAATTCGGCAACCCCGTGAATCGAAGGCACCAGCATACCAGAAATGTTCAAACTGACTGAGTAGACGCCCATCTAACTACATGTAAATGTCGTCAAGAGTGTCCTGTGATGCAATTCTGTAGTGAGCTCTGCAAGAATTTCTTATTTCCGCCATTTTGGTCTTGAGTAGTGGCCGCGAGGCGGCAGCGGCCCCGTCGGGGTCGGCATAAGGAGTCCGAGCTCTGCCGGGAATGATGCGCAATTTAGCTTTTGTGCAAGAAAGGAAGCCCAAGAAAGTAATCCTAGTGTGTATTCGGCGCTTGCTGTCATTAAGTTACTACCGTGCCATCAGTTCACACAGAATCCTCAGCTTCAAGCCAAGCGGCACGGAGCTGATGGCTTTTGAGGCATTTCCACTCTTGCGGCTGTTTGGGAATGTAAAGGGTCAAGTTGACCAGCGTTCACTTCAGACAACTGCTGAATGCCAGGGCGAGATTTCAATCCCTAAACAGCCACTTTCTGCCCCCTGATGGCTGTGACCCCGCAGTTGCTCGGATAGTGAGTTTCTCAGCGTCTCAGCCTCTCTTCCGTCTGACGTTACTTTCATTTCTGACGTTACTTTCATCTGCATCTCATCAAGTCTCTGCTTGGAGAGGTTACCATTACCCTGATATCGGACCTTTGTCCCAGGTCGAACGCCTCAAAAATACATATCCACAAAGTGATTCCAGTTCCGTGTGTAACGTCGGCTCCAAAGACCGCAACTGCTTAACTTTGATTCTTGAAGAGCCAATCCGAGTTCGCATCAACCATGAAGTTGGTTATGTTGAACTCGTTTGAACCATTGACCATCTCGGCCATATGCATGTCAGCGCCGTTCCCAGATACGACGCCCATGTCAGCACCAGGAGCTACAGGAAGCCTCGGGACGTTGAAGAAGTCAAAAACGTCGAGGTATTCGAGCTCATTGGGCGCTGGTGTCCTGGCCGGTGTAACGCTTGGCATTCGAGATACCATCCCTACATGTTTTGGCTGTCTAGATATCAAGAAGTCAAGATCGTATGCACAGCGTCTCATATCTGCAAGGATCTTCACAGAAGAAGGGGTGACACGCTCGCCGTTAGCAGCGGCTGATCGCTCAGAGTCTCGGTGCTCGTCCAGAACTCGTTGAAGTATGGCAGTATACCGCTCTGCAACGAGCCAGTATCGACCCATTTCTCGAAGAGTGTCAACGAAGAACTGAATCTGAGGACTGAGCTTGTGCTCAATCGTTGAGCCATGCACGAGCAAGAGACGAGCTGCAACCCATAGCGTGAACGCGAATGGAGGTCCGAGTTTCGGGAGCATGCCATTAGAAACAACAAACTCTCCAAGTGCAGCGATATTTTCAACCGCACCGTGACAACGCTGGCTCGCGCTGTAAGACGGAGTGAAGATAGGGGAGCGGGTCGTAGGGTAGGCGGCGGATGAGTGGAGTCTGATGACTGTAGTATGATAGGTGGCTATAAAAATCAGTTTACAAATCTGGAGAGGAGCTGGTCTTACTAACCGTGCAACATGACCCAACCACAATTTATGGAGCTCTTTCCTCCTGGCTGAAAAAGCTTTGCCATATTACCATATTCTGCCGGAAGATCGAATTTCCAGGATGTGAGCCTATTATCGAGTTCCCGATACTCCCCTTGCCATTGCTCCACGTCGGATAGTGCGCTGATATCCACAGGTTTCTTAAGGAATTTATGAATTCGAGACAAAATCCCTAGAATCTCAATATAATAGGAGAATGCACCCAAATTTTCTGGCTTGTCTATGTCGTATTCCGTTCGCTCACTTGTACGGAACCACCTAGTTTGGACACTTTGGTTTTTGTTCCAAAGATCATCCCGACACGGCAAGGTTCTGTCGATCTCTTTCTCGTCCAAGGCAAACTCGAATGCTGTAGCGATGGTAGCATAACGATCAAGAAGGTAAACCATCCAGAAAAGCCGTCTCCTGGATTCTTCTTCGATAAAATTTTCAGCCTCGGGCAGGACCATAGCTCGAAGGGTGTAGATTGAAGGATAGATCGGGGACACTGAGAACGATGTCGTCTCAACGGCAAGTCCTAGTTGGACAACAGACCGAGTAATTAAAGCCAATAGGTTCCATCCGGGAGGACCATTGCTGCTTCCCACGAGATCCAATGCCAGGATTACCAAGGCCTGGAGAGCTTTCACAGTTGAATTCTCCAGTCCATACAACAAAACCTTCTGCTTGGAGATGTCGTGATAATGTCGCCGCCTATCTTCGGTCAACCGTTGATCTGTTGAGAATCTCAAAGTTGTCGCAACGATTGCGTGTAATAGTATTCGATCGGCTTCGTCTAGTGTCGATGGGCCGAAGAGAGAATCAAGAGTTGATCGTCGGTGCAGAATTGGACACCAAGTGTTGACGTATTTGAAATAGAGGTCTACAAGAGCATAGAGCAGGTCGTATGGTGGAAGAGCATGATCGGTCGTAGAGAATTCCGCTGGATTTTGTTGTATGTTCAGACTCGGAGATTCGAGGGGCGGTTGGGACGTGCTGTAGAATTCAGGAGCTTGCCCAGATTGCATTGATTGAGTGTGATTGTGGTTTTGTTGTTGCTGTTGCATACTCTGCTGAAAAACGTCGCCATGAATCGAGGAGATGGATGGAGTCTGAGGCATAGGATTGCCAAAGTCCATTGATTGATTGCCATTGAACGTTGAAGGCTTCTGAAGAAACAGAGCAGTCTCAGCATGGGGAATATGGTTCCTATGTCGAGGGTCGGTTGGTCGATACCCTGGCACGCTTTGTGGCGTATCGTGGTCACTGGGGAGGCTGTTGCTGTTGTTCGTAAAGGATGACTCCAGTATTTGAGCATGAGAGCGAAGAATATCTTCTAATCGGTCCAATCTCTGCTCTAATTCTCGACCGTAGCCAGCTCTCAGGCCAGGCTTCTTCCGCTCCTTGTATTCACAGATGGCGCCGTTGCGAGTGCACCAGCCACAGGAGGGCTGGCCTCGATCGCATTTTACCTGTTAAAGTTAGATGATATATAAACGTAGAAAAGTCGAAACAAATAGAGGATTAGAAGATGATGATCCTATAAAAGATGTTGCCCCTAGATGGCTGCATTTGCTTGGTTGCAAAAGGGATGGTTGTTGCATTCAGCCACAACACCCTAAAATGGTCGCGGCCATGGGGAAGTGATGATCGAACGCGACAACACCATGATTTAGGGGATGGAGGTATCCAGGCCTGGAACGAGAAGGAGCAAGCTTAACACTTGCGGAACGCTCGATGGTCGTACCTTTCTTTGCTTGCAGAGCTCACACCTTCGACGAATGGTTAGCCACGTTTGTCCATGATCATGATTATGATTCGCAGCATCACAATCATCTCCTTGTTCAGCTCTTGGCGAAGGAGAGCGAGATTGAAGCTCGTCGAGAGGTGAGGAAGGCATAATGCTTACGACACAGACATGGGCCGACGCTGTCTCTTGCGGGGCCTCTCGCCATTTTCTCCACCGCCGCTGTCGTCCTCGCTGTAAGCGTTCTCCTCATCACTGTCGGGAAGGGTTCCTCCAGAGCGCAGGGAAGCCTCTGGCGAGACTTTGATATCCATCGGAAGCGGACGCGTCGCGCAGGTCCCAAGCCAAAAGTGTTTCTTTTTCGGTGGAGTTGTGGACGAGGGCTCGGTGTTTTAATAGCGAGGTTTTGTGGGGTGGAGAGAAAAGGCTGGAGAACAGAGAGGCAAGGATGGTGGCCGAGAGAGAACGCCCGAGCGGCTTGATCTCCCAGACTCGAAGTCGCAGACAGAGGGCTGCGCCGCAGGGATTGAGGTTAATTTCGAGGTGAAGATCATAAGATGGGAGACATTCACCAATCATTCGTCAACGGCTCTGAGACGTTTGAGGATGCAAAGCAGGAATTGCAGGTGGTATTGGGTGTTGTGTGACACCGGCCGCCATGTGACAGATCGCCAATGAACCGGCACCATGTTGTTGCGGGGGAAGGCTACAAAGTTGGTGATGTGCATGAGGACTGGGGTACAAGGTGTCAAGGTCCGAGAGGACACCTGCGCCGTTGAAAGTGCTTGGTGGCCTGTGACTGATGGGAAATATGACCGGGTAGAGCTCCATCGGAGGCAACATGGTCATGCAGTATAGCATATTGTCCGACAAGCGTTTTCGACCTTCATCGTTGTTGTGTTCCACGTTCCTACGGAGGAAGTGCCGGAGTGGCTGCAAATCCCTCCGTGCCTCCGCTGGGGCGCACGCGGGGTTGTGCTCCTGCTCTTTTTGCGGTACTCGAGCTAGTAGGTACTGTATAACCTAAACTTACGCACACTTAACTATCCCCAGACTTGATACAAAAATGCGAGTATGCGAAAATGAAAATTTCAGCAGAGAGCAGGTAGGCAATAGAAGTTCCGAAACTCAATCTTGAATTTCTCTAACGTTCCTTCCGCACTTGGGCCTGGCCAATTCAGTCCACCTCGGGCCTGGGACATCATATACCGAAAATGACCCCACCAGAGCTTCGCCGCGTCCCTCTTCCACTTTCAATTGCCGCAATTCTCGCGAACGGAATCGCCCTCTTCCTTTAAATATCTTGGACCATAATTCACATTCAGCCTTCCTCCGAATCTAACCTCACCTTGTCATCTCGCTTTCCTGCCCTGTCTTTCTTGACCTTGTCCCCATCCTCTCTCACGATGGCGACAACTACTGCTCGTGGGTTCCCCACTATCAAGGCTATTCGTACATTTGTCGTGGACGGCGTCGGATCTGGAGGGGATTATCACAATGTCAAAGGAGGTCACTGGTAAGTACGGCATTGCCGTTCAAGGACTGCTTCTGACATTCGTCCAGGTTGATCGATACGCCTATATCGACCCCAATGTCGCGATGGGAGAAATACCGGGCCTCGAGAACAAGTTGGGGCATCAATGTTCTGGGCTCTTTCTGCGTTGAAATCGAGGGCTCTGACGGTACAGTTGGCTTTGCCACTGGATTTGGAGGTAAGATCACTTCCCTGCAAAATATATATACATGGCTTAATTTTCCCAAGGACCGCCTGCATGCTGGCTTGTTCACCAACACTTCGAGCGATTCCTGATCGGTGCCGACCCTCGAGATACAAATCACCTCTTTGAACAAATGTACAGAGGCTCGATGTTCTACGGCCGAAAGGGTCTACCAGTTGCCGTTATCTCAGTGATCGATTTGGCGCTTTGGGATCTTCTCGGCAAGATCAGAAATGAACCAGTATACAAGATGATCGGAGGGGCTACAAGAGACAGGTTAGACTTCTACTGCACTGGCCCAGAACCGGTTGCTGCAAAAGCTATGGGTTTCTGGGGTGCAAAGGTTCCATTGCCATATTGTCCCGAGGAAGGCCATAAAGGCCTCAAGAAAAACGTGGAATTTCTCCGAAAGCACAGAGAGAGTGTTGGCCCTGATTTCCCCCTTATGGTGGATTGCTACATGAGTCTCAACGTTCCATACACGATTGAGATTGCTACCGCCTGTTTAGATCTCAATATCAACTGGTGGGAAGAATGTCTTTCACCAGACGACACAGACGGCTTCGCACTGATCAAGCGTGCTCATCCTCAACTCAAGTTCACCACAGGAGAGCACGAGTACTCAAGATATGGTTTCCGAAAGCTGATCGAAGGTCGAAATCTCGACATCATTCAGCCAGATGTCATGTGGCTTGGAGGACTTACTGAACTCCTCAAAGTAGCAGCTATGGCATCTGCTTATGATATCCCGGTTGTTCCTCACGCAAGTGGGCCTTACAGTTACCATTTCGTTGTCTCTCAGACCAATTGCCCTTTCCAAGAATACCTCGCCAATTCCCCGGACGGAAAGAGCGTCTTACCGGTTTTTGGAGATCTCTTCCTTGACGAGCCGATTCCTACAAAGGGATACCTCGATGTCTCTCAACTCAACAAGCCGGGTTTTGGGCTGACACTCAATCCAGCAGCTAGACTGATTCCTGCACAATACCTCTTGACACCGAATCCAGAGAGACCGTTGGGGAAGGCCGTTGAACAGAAGAAGCCCGAGGATCATGGGCTTGTTAATGGTTTGGTGGATGGCGTGAATGGACTCACAACTTCATTAGAATGTTGAGGATAGTCGGCAGATGTTGGTGTACATGGGGGATTTTCTTTTTCATGGATTCCGTTCTTGAGGCACTATCATAGAGTGCTTCTCTATATCTAGCGATCGCCGGTTCTGGACGGAGTTTGTGATGTAACCCAACATTAACCTCAATGACATGCTGCTGTTGATGTGAATTACCGGTATGTGATGCCCTTGGTAAACCCAATTTTAGCGCGCTGGCCCCCGCCCGCCAAAATGTACGATACCCTCGATCTCAATCTGAGCTCGGCACTTAATCGGGGAATTTGAACGGGAGAAAAGTCTCCTTAGATCCGCTGCAATTCATCACCACTCACAGCGGTAATTCCCAAGCACCTCCCTTATCAAGCCACACTCCCGGCCTCACCACCATCCATTATTGCACACCTATATGTAAAGTACAGCTCTCTACCTCCATCCTCACATTCCACCAATGCCCCAAATTTCCGCCACCTGCAGCCTTCCTGTTCCAGAAATTTTTGAAAAAATCCTTCCACCCGTCCGTCCGTAGGAAAACTCTCTTCCCATGGTCTCGGTACACATTAGCACGAAGGCCCGAATCGCGGGGTGGGGAACAGGGGTCTCCCTCGCTGATCACGATGTGCCGAGACCCCACTTGCACGCTTCACTCACACCAAGCAATCCATCAACCGTAGACGCGACGTGAGTATGTACCATTTTCTTCTCAACGCTGTACAAGTATACATTCTCTTTTTAGCTGTACAGCACTTTCTTTCTTTACATTGAACTTGAAAAATCTGCTCAATTATAAACATTGCATTCGAACGAGACAAGTGACATCACCTCGATTTCATCCACCTACCCCTCTCTCTCACTTCCCCCCTTCCCAACCTCACACCAGAACACAAAACACAAAGCACAAAAACAAAAACAATGCCCCAAACGCACCTCCTCCCCTCCCTCACCGCAGCAATAACCGGCGGCACCACGGGCATCGGCCGCGCAATCGCCCTCGAGTTCTTACGACAAGGCTGCAACGTCGCCATCAACCACCTGAACCTCCCTTCGGACGCCCACCACGTCGCCTCACTTTTGGCCCTCGCTGCCGAAATCCGAGAAAACGACGCCAAGGCAGGGAGATTAATTGAGGTGGAAGGCGATGTGAGTCGACCGGAAACGGGGAAGTTGTTGGTGGAGAGGGCGGTGGAGGAGTTTGGGGGTCTGGATGTTTTTGTGTCTAATGCGGGGGTTTGTCGGTTTGCGGAGTTTTTGGAGTAGGTATTCTTCTTATATCCTCGTTATGTTCTGCTTGGTGAACTTATTCCCCCCCCACCTCCCAAATCAGAAGGAGAAATTGGTAGTGGAATGGAGTGGAGCAGAAAGTCAATATTCTCAAATTCCACAGAACCGAATAGCTGATCTCTTCTGAGTTAAACAGTCTCGACCACGACCTCTTCGCCTCCACCGTGCGCATAAACCTCGACGGCGCCTTCTACAGCTGCCAAGCCGCCGCCCGGCAAATGGCCACACAAGGCCGGGGCGGGTCCATAATCGCCATCTCCAGCATCTCCGCCCTGGTCGGCGGCGGATTGCAAACGCACTACACGCCCACCAAAGCCGGCGTCCTCTCCCTAATGCAAAGTATGGCGGTAGCGCTGGGCAAGTACAAGATTAGGTGTAATGCGTTGTTACCGGGCACGATCAAGACGCAGTTGAATCAGGAGGATTTGGAAGATGAGCAGAAGAGGAGGTATATGGAGACAAGGATACCGTTGGGGAGGACGGGGGAGCCGAGTGATATGGCGGGGCCGGCGGTGTTTTTGGCGTGTAAGGAGTTGAGTGGGTATGTGAATGGGGCGCAGTTGTTGGTGGATGGGGGTTTGTTTGTTAATCTGCAGTGAGTTGAGGATGAGGTAGCTTGGAGCGTTGATTTGCATGGATTTGAGAATCAGAAACATGTTCTGGGTCTCCTTGTCGATGTCCATAAAAGCCATAGGCAAGCTAGCACCATAGAGTATAATCAAAATAGAGCTCCGTTGGCGTGTCACAATAACAGAAGAAGTCCAGATGTTTCAAAAGAGCGAGATGAGTTCTCATAATTCATTCGCCCGCGCCTTGCACTGTATAAGTACGCTGGGTAGTATTTAAAACTACCAAATGCTCACTAAATATCCCAAACCTATCACCAGATACGCTGAAAGCTTCTCTGGCTTTCGCAAAAGTGCAATACTTGATCTAGCCAATAGCTAGTAATGGCAAAGACCACCAACATTGTCATCGATCGACCATGTTCCCGCCAATCCACACTCGCCATCTGTCGGCTCTTCCTCCTTACCAAGAAAGAAGTCACCCTGACCCCTAGTGCTGAAATCCCTATTCATTACCCGTCTAGCCCAAGAATCAATAGCCGGCTCGCCGGTTTCATCGCGTGCCTGTTTCAAGAACGGGATCAAGGCAGTACCCCCCGTTCCCTTCAATTTCTTCTTATTGGAAGGATCGTTCTTATCTTGGTGAGAGGCTGTAGCGATATCTATTTTGCGGCGCTCTACAACTGGGCTCTTGGAACGAGATAGGGAGCGAGACTCGCGGGATTTGATGATGATGTAGCGAGAGACGATGTTGATATGCTTGTCTCGGAATGCTCGAAGCATAGCGAGACAGGCATCATAGGCCACGGTCAATTCGCGGTTGTTCGTATGTGCTTCCACATAATCGCGAATATTGGCGACCTTAGTGACATCTTCAAGGAAACGGCGATGAGGTCCAGGCATGTATTTCCGCATCTCTAGGAGGAAGTTATGCTTTGGGGGAGGCGCTGTGCCTTCTATCTCACTTTCTGAAGCAGGGTCCTTCTTTTCACCAGTTGGACGATGCTCGATGCCAAGAATGATGTCAAAAAATTGGATGATGGAGCTTTGTGCATTGCTGCCACCACTGTATTGTCTGAATTTCTCCGTGCCCGTACCGTCCTCGTAGATCACGCCATTGGGCAGGCCAGCCTCTCCCATGTTCTTACTTCCTGCGAGGAAGGGACGAATGCGGTTGTAGAAGACTTGCGGATCGCAGCTTTCATGCATGCGTTGAAGTAAAGTGCCCAAATCATCAAGCCTTTCGGCAAATGCTCTGAGACAAGCCGTCACAGTGCGACTGTCATTTGTTCTTGCTGCCTCGATGGCAGTGAGCATGAGGGGCAGGATTGGGGCTCCTCGTGCCTCGATGGCAACGGAAACAAGGTAAAACCATGATTCGTCAATAGAGCCTGTGAAGGTTGTGAGGGTCGCAAGGTTCTCAAGGTTATCGACATGCTCATCCACAAACAGCGGCTTGAAGTTCCAGAGGCACACAGCCGCATAGGTAGCAACCGGAGGAACTTCGAGGTATGCCGAGATATGGATGAGCGGAATTGAGATAGCTGCTGGCAGACGCTAAGGGAGGAAATTAGCATCGAGCCTTGTTTCCGAACCAAAGATCAACGAACCTCTGAGGGGACGTCTCCAGCCCAGATGTAGCCGTGAGCCATGAAGCATAACAATGAGTACGCTCTCCGCCATTCCGAGTCGTGTTCCAGACCAGCCGTGGAGAGGATGGGAAGCCTGTCTATGACGCCACGCAAGCGTTTGCTCAAAATCAAACCTTGGAGGTTTGCCACGATGGCTTCCCATTTGTTGTAGTATGGATCAGGGAGTCTCTCAAGAGGCAACTCGGCGGGAAGGAATCCATATTCAGGTGAGATTCCGTAGTCGCTGAGGACCGGGACAGGAGGCAGCATGCTTTTGATGGGGGCTGTTGAAGGTTGTGGGTTCCTGACGCAAGGAGTATTCAGATCTTTGTCCGATACTCCTCAGCCGTAGTTCTATCTTGTAGGGCGGTGCATGCAAGGACGATGATTTTGCGAAGAGTCGGAGGAGTTGCGTGATCTTAAATGTTCGTGGCGCCGTTTGGCCTTGGATCCCCACCCCCTCCATGATGCCGAGACAGAGGAAAAGTTTACAAATCGGGCGACTTCGGCCGCGGGCCTGGATTGCTAAGAAAAGAGGGTCGGGATGATTAGGGCTGAGCCATTGGCTAATAAGCGAGTTCATCGGATCATCTTTTAGCCGATGTTATCACGTGGAGCCAAGCTATTGACGAGGTCATTACTTGCGAATAGCTTCAGGTAGCAACAAAATGCCCGAACCACGGTAATAATGGCCGCTGTTAGACAGCAAGTTTTGAACTGGCTGTACAGCGTTTTGACTAGTGTAAGCTATAGGAATGCTTCCGTTGTGGGATAATTGCTAACTAAGGATAGGAATACACAGATGTGAACCGCACATACAACGACGTTGCGCAGGCGCTCTCGCACTATTCCTCCCTATCTCCGCGAACCGATGTGTACAGTACGCAAATCAGATTGTTACTACTTCTTTCAATACTGACTCAAGTCTCTGCAGCTTACGAGAATGGCGTATCGGCGCTCCTCCTTCACATTTCAGGCACGCTGCCTGTCGTTTTTCGGGGGACAACCTACAGATTTCCGATAGCATTATGGGTACCGCACGCATACCCATTGGAGGCGCCGCTTGTATATGTGACACCGACGGAGGGAATGATGGTCAGGCCAGGCCAGCATGTTGATCCGCAGGGCAAGGTATACCATCCATACTTAGTGGGGTGGGCAGAGTTTGATGTGAGTGCTGAATTAAGAGCCAATGGACATGCCACTGACATAAGGATAGAGGTCTAATATTCTGGATTTCTTGGCGATTCTGCGAGACATATTTGGGAGGGAGCCTCCAGTCATTTCGCGACAACAACAAAATGGTCCTCCTAGACCTCAGCCGGCCGCAGTGCCTCCCCCAGTGCCCCCCCTTCCTCCTGGAGTTGGGACTCGAACAACAACTATATCCCCAACTGTCACTGAAAAGCCTCACGCCCAGCCGCCGCTCCCTCCACCGAAACCTTCAAGTGACCCAGATCCATATTCCCCTGCTGGTCCTTCGAGAAGAGACAGTGGTCCACCTTTACCCCCTTTGCCCCCACAACAAGGATATGATAATCGCGGGTACGGCCCGCCAGTACAACACCCTCCTAATGGACCATCGCAAGCTCCTCAAAGAAGCAGTAGCCTTCGCTACGACACAGCCCCGGCTTTACCACCCCAACCTTCAAGGCAACCTACCGTGCGAGAGTCTTATAGTCCAGTCAGTCCAATAACCCCCCCTCCGGATCCGTTTCGACGGCCCTCCCATTCCCAAACCTTCCCGCAAACCCAACCCCAACCCCAAACACAATCGAGATCAATCCTCAAACAGACTTTTAACACATCCCAGAACCAACAGCCGATGCCACCATCCTACACACCCCAGCATCCATACCAAGGCCAGCCACCCAGCCGTCAATGGCAACAACAACCCCCACCATCTCAATACGTACCATACCAACAACCTCCACCTCAACCTCAGCAGAAACCCCCACCCCCACCTGATCTCCTCGACGCCCCCCTTGTCCTCTCCATCCCCTCCCAATCCTCCACCAATCTCCCTGCCCCACCCATCCCACCAAACCCAGAGAAAGACATGCTCTTGCATAACTTAAGTCGAGCTTTATACTCCCAACGACAACACACTCGCAACCAGACCTCTTCTTCCCTCCCAGGACTAGCAGCACAACACAGTGCGATGCTCACCGCCTTGAACGCTATGCAAGCGGAGATATCCTCTCTTGAAGCTTTGAGTAGTTTGCTTACGAGCAACACGAAGATCTTGCGCACGGCGTTGCATGATGCGGATGCGGTGATTGAGTCGAGTCAACACCGCACAGCGCCAAATGTCGATGAGTTGCTCATTGCGCCTACAGTTGTAGCAAACCAGTTATACGAGCTTGTGAGCGAGGAGCGAAGTCTAGGCGATGCTTTGTTCGTGCTTGGGCGAGCTGTGGAAAGGGGACGGATAGAAGCGAGTGTGTTTGCGAAGATGACGAGAAGTTTGGCAAGGGAGTGGTTCTTGAAGAAGGCGCTTGCAAAGAAGATCGGAAAAGGAATGGGGTTGGCAACCTACTAAGGACGATTACGATATTCAAGAGAAGAGGCAGGTGTAAAGCTGATGACAGAGAGAACATTTATTGAGATACCAATATCAAAGCTTTGTGAATTGCTGCACGGCCCGACTCTTCTCTTTACCTATAATGCTTCCGACGCGCTCTCGGCAGAGTAACATCATCCTTTTCATCTCCGTTACTCGTATTGGCTTTGGTTGTTTCAATCCACATTCCGCCTCCTTCACAATCATCACTGTCACTCCTTCCCCAATGAGAGATCCAATCCCCTTCTCGCTCATCGTCCCATCCGTTACACTTAACGGAGCGCCTGCGAAAGTTTTCCATGTTCCACTGAACGCATTTCTCTTCACCGTTTTTGGTAGCAGAAGTTCGTTGTCTTGGAAATTATTCATAATGTCTTTCACTTCTTGGTCATCCAATCCCCTCTCCTCAACTTCATCACTCTTCCGTTCAAATAAGCTCTGCATCGAGATTCTGATCCGGCGAGCATAGTTGCTCTTCTTTTCACAGTCTGGCTTCTTGGCTTCCTCTATATTCTCGAAGAGTTTGATTCTGTCCGTGATAGTGCCGGTCCCCTTAGTCTTTTGCTTCCGAGTCGTGGCGAGTGGCGGTGGGATCTCGGGGGCATCTTGTAGCGGTCTTTCGCTTCTTTTTCGATCAGTCAGGGATCCTTGCACTGTTTTTGGCGATACACTTATGCTCCTTTCAGAATCACTAGGTGGCAAGAAGACTGGATAATGTGGTGCCGGAGCCACTGCCTTAGACATGGTCTTTCTATTGTTGGAGAAAGGCGAGATGTTGGAGAAGAGGGGCTTGGGTAGGGATGGCAACACAGCTGGAAATGGAAGTTGTGCTGGAGCAACAGCTTCAAATTTCTGCCTCATAGCAGCAACTTTTGACAAAGTTCTTCCTTTCTCATCTTCGATATCTGTTCGTTGGGCGACATTGGCATGTGGAAGAGTTCTAGCTTTTGCCGAGGGTGTATCCTGTAAAGCGCCGAATTCGCGCAGATTTTCTTGTTTCCTTTCCAAGCTCTTCGCACGATAAAGCTCCTCGATTTTGCTGCTGGCTTCCCTGTGCTCCCGACTAAGCTTAGTTGATTCTTTGTCTGCCGGTCTGCTAAGTGTGCGCCCCCTTTCTTCGGTAGTTGCAGGCTTGTGTTCTGCTCCGGGCAAGGGTTGCTGTTGCTTGTTGCTCCCGGCGACGCTTCTGATAGGTGAGATACGAACTGGGGACCTTTCTGACTTGGTTCTCACATTAAGCTTGCTTTGTCTGGTACGGATCTCTCTCCGTTGGGAAACACCGCTGATGGAAGATCTCGTGGGTGAAGGCTTAGAATTGGCGGTGACGGTGGATTTTGGTGTTTGTGGTCCAATTCGGGGTTGCTGTTGCTTAGCAGCAAAGGATTGGCGAGTTTTCGTCGGTGTGGTGATTGCAGCATTCTGCTTGGTATCTAACTTACTTTTCGAGCTGGCGTTTGAGGCCCTAGGGGATGGTTTGGTATAGTTTGTGCGCATTTGAGAGGGAGGAGTAGCTTGTGTCGCAATGGGCACGCAAGGAGGTGGGCCCGCTGCCTTCCCTTTGGATGGCACTGTCCCAGGGCTTCATTAGTCAAGCCCAACATCCCAAAGAGAGCATTACCCTTTGAAACGGTTTCTTCCGAACTCCTATCATATAGTTTAATCATTTCTCTAATCGCCTTCTTCCTCACCGGAGCTTCATTCAACATATCTTTAAAGGCAACGATATCAACCCCTTTCGATTCAGATGCTTCAGTTCTGTCCGGCACATCGTCACACATCTTTACTTTGGCTGACTTGTACGAAGCCTCCGATCTTGGAAGCTTTTTCAGGTCGATTTTCTTGGGGGAGAACCATTTTATGGACTTAGACGATGCGGGAGTGTCTTGTTCGGAAGTAAACCCATCCTCGATTTTTGTATATTGGTTTTGGTTTTCGCTCGAGGGACTAAAGATAGTCGATAGCATCTTTTTGTTCCTTGTTTCCGTCCCCTTGAATGTGGAAGACTGTCGAGATAAACGTAGATGAGCAGGTCGAAGAGATTGAAGCTTGATTGGCATGCTTAGAGCATCGAGTGCTTCGAACTTGCTGATGCGTGAGAGGAGACTGAGATTGATGCCTCGGGCAAGGCGGATGGAGGACTGGGCTGAGCTCTGGGTCTTCGCGCTTTCGATTAAAGGCTCTCCGTCATCGTTTGAATGTTTTGGGTAGGATGAGGGTGTACAATATGTTTGATTTTGTCGCCCCGCACGTCGTGGAGGGGATGCATAAATTTGGTTTACGGAATCGAAATCCATATTGTCGCTGAAGACTGGAAAAGCTCCGCAAATCGCGGCAATCCTAGAGCCTTTTTTGGAATAGAGATGTCAAGTAATTAGATGGGACTGATAACAGCGAAAAAGTTCGGAATTCGCACAGATACTTATTCGCTCCTGCCAGTTTTGGGGGGCGACAACTGAGATGGGCTCGAGGCACTTGATTTTCACTTTGCGCACAACAAGATTACAGCAAGATTATGATCTGAGAAAGCGCAACTGAATTGAGTTTTGCAGCTGCTGCGTTTAGAGTGCACCCAGAAAGGAAAGAACCCGATGTCGTTGTACGTAAGTGAAGACCCAAGTTACAGCCGCAAAGGACAGCAACTATTTCACCAATTCGTCAATCTATGAACTGCATCCTCCATCGTCCACCAGAACGTACACCTCGCTATACATCATGATCATCATCCAACCTTCACCAATATAAGTTCCGCTCACGCATTTTAATTATCGAAAAGCTCTTGCCGTGGAAACACCGTATGACCTGTCCACCCTAACACCCATGGCTTCAAGGTCTAGCTCAGTACTGTCTCGCACACGGCGAGGTGGGCGAGGTGGGAGAATGGAATTGATAGTTGTTGAAGCATCTCTATATGAGACGGGCGGACCTGAAATGCTAGACAGACTGCCGAAAGTGTTGGGTCCTATGGCCGAGCCATCTTCGGATGCAGCGCTCAAAGATCGAGAATCGACGAAACTGGAGAGATTGAAGGTGGCGCTTTGTGTGATGGTAACCTTGGCGGCCCAGAGCGAGGAGAAAGGGAGTAATAGTGCAACTGTAGTCAGTGCAAGAGAACCAGCTTCGGGGAAGGTGTCGAGCTGGGCAAACCCGAGGCCTGCGAAGATGGCTTTTCAAGTCAGCGGAGTTCATTCTAAGGTGGTAAGTAAGCCACTTACAGGGAATGATCATAGTGCAGCCACCCATAATCATCAAGGAATCGAACAGTTTTAAGTTTGGCCATCCCATCTTCCAGCGGGTCCAAATTGTCCCGCCAAGCTTCCACATGAATAAGCCAGTGAACCACCAGATAGAGATGGCCTGTGTTGCCAATGTTCCAGTAGTGATCCAGTCTAGACTGTAATACGTGGTATCGGATATGATTGCCTTTGCATTTGTTACGCATTCTGCCAAGCGAAACCCAAAGGCGAGTAAGAGGATAAGGCAAGAGAGGGCGAGGATGGCGCAGTAAGTTTTCCGTGTCATGACCTCGCAGACGCTGTGAGCCTGCAAGGCCAAAGACACATTGATAGTTGCTGTCATGACAAGTGGCGCGACAGTACCTGCAACGCTTATGTTGAAATCGTACTTCGTGAGTATGCTCTTGTCGTTTGTGAAGAAGTAGTAGAACTCTTGCCAATGGCTAGAGAAGTAGATAGCCTGGAGGATAGCTCGGATAATGCCAAGGACCAGGGAGAGGAGGTTGAAAATATGTACCAGCTTGCGCCGTTGCGATTCTCGAGCCAGGAATAGTGTCACGAAAAACATGACAAAACACGAGCCAACCTGGACACCATAGTTGATGCCAACACGAATGGCGTAGTAGAACCAATGGTCGATGTCAGATAATAGGACGTATAGCGACGAGCCGTTAGGCAAAGGAATTGTGACGTTCGGGCTGAATGAGTTAGAGCGATCGGAAGAATCCATCCTGATGGAAAGTTGTTATTGTTCTTGCAAATTGACACGTCCCTGAAGAAACGTGTGTAAGAAAAAGCTAACGCAAAGAGGATTGAAGTTTGAGGATGTCGGGAAGCGTTTGCGGGGTGCTTAAAGTACCGGGTATAACACGTGAAAGTAGTCTTGACCGGCTATGCTTACGCTTATTTGTTGGAAGAAAAAAAATAAAGGAATAGAAAGAGTTCAAGTAGAGCACCAGTGGATGTCAGAATTCGTGACGCAATACTGGTTTTCAATGTACCATAACTCGAGGGACATTTAGAGAATAACTGCCATTTTGCTTTTTTGAATGTTCCCTGATCTGAGGAACAATCTGAAAAGTAGTGGCTTGTCACTTTACGAATGTTCCATAAGTTACAATACATTGAAATGCAGCTTTGCGGCACGAATTCTGATAACCACTAGTGGAGGAGTCTTCAAATTCTCAAACGCTGGACCTCTTGTAAATGATATTGTCCTTAAGATAATAGGAGCGGTTAACCTGACTATCTCATTACAGAAACAAAATTTTCTGTTACTATTTAGACAAAAGCAGATGACCTATACAAAACGATATCTTCCAGATAACATTAATGATCACTTTAAGTGTCTTTTCACAGTATCAAAATTTACAGATGATACTGTCTAGACATTGACTGTTCACATATTGTAGAACATGGCAGGTAGGGTGAGGCACAAGGCGGTCCGAGGGTAAACTTCAGCCGGTTGGGGAGTAGCATGTGGAAAGACAATCACAAAAAAGGAACTAAGTGGTGGTATTGTCCAGCCAACTACAATCCAAGATACACGCCCTATGATGCGCATGTGAAGCAAATTGAAAGAAAAATCTAAGACAAATAACAAGCCGCTAATATCTTGATAATATCCATCGGATTGCTTTCCAGCCACTTTCACCACCAGGATCCCAAGAGTGAGGTCGTGACAGCAAGGTTGCCACTGAACGGAAGGGAACATGCATGTGAAACCACTCAGTATACAATTGGCCGGTGCTGAGATATTGGGAGGGGTTGGTTGTTGAATAAGGATAGAGGTTTGGCTTGAAGTCCGCTTTGGGTGGAGGCTGGTTCGGGTGAAGGTGGAGGCCGGCTCGGGTGAAGGTGAAGGCCGGTTCGGGTGAAGTGAAGCCGAGTTCGGGTTGAAGCCTAAGCGAAATCTATATCCGAAAGCCTCGTAATAAGATGGGTACAATAGGAGAAATAGTCTAAACACCCTTGCGTCGATCCGGGAAGCTATTCTAAAGCGTCAAGTATTCTTAGAAAGGAAGTTCCGAGTCTAATTTTGCGTCGACTCATCTTTATGTATGAGCCTAGCTAGCTTGCTAGTAGTTGTTATCTACCTCCTAAAACATTGTTAGGGGGGCCGACTTCTTGACATTTTTGCTGAAACCCACTTCCTTATATGCGATTTCGCGACCCTTCTCGCCCCCGGCTCGCGATGTACAAGAAGCACGGCCACTGCCCCTGCCGCACCCTCCTGTCTCCCACACTTAAAAAAAGTATATCCTCACCTACCTAGCGTACGCCCCCCACCCCCCTAATATGAAACAGCACCGAAACACCTGGTCCGTAACTCGCAATCAAGGTACGGGAGGCGACGCAGTCGGAGACTATCCAGGGCTCCCCGGGCTCCCCGTAAACGCTACGCCCTTAGTGACCACAACGCCCAGAACTCGTGCTTGCCCCTAGTTTCTCGGCCGACCTCGAAAGAACCAAACAAGGATTTTTCTGCTGAAACAACGACCCCAAAATATTCTAGCTTGATCTCATATGCTTTCTTTTTGGTGGGGAGGGGGGGAGCCCTTGTGAGAGGTAAGAAAACTTGGTGGCACTGACGCGCCCTGGACACCAAGTTGCTGACTCTGAGGATGAGGCGACGAGGAAGCATAAAGCGAGGGATAAGAGACGAAGCCACCTTCGAAGTTTTTATGTCACTATCAATGAAGCATCCGCTACCGTGGTTGAGAACTCTAGTGTATTGCAAAAACAAAAATTTGCGGCTCGAGTTTAATACAATTATGTCGCGAAATCTCGGCCGGGGAAAAAAAGAAAAAGTGGTAAAGGATGATTTTAAAATTGGAACAAGCATTTGGGGCACTACATGGCGAGACGAAGTAGCCGAACCAGGATGATTTCTAATTCAAGTAGTAAGGTCAGCCGTTCATTAAACTTCATCTTGATCCTGAATCCATAACCTAGAAGTATCGATCTGATAACTACTTGAGCAGGTAAGCGCTATCTCCACTGTCGCAGCAGTGTTGACTTTGTGGCCCTTGGCTGTCGTTCGCCAAAGGAGCTGATGATGTTGGGATTCCAAATTTGGGAATGGGAATATGGTGAATGATCAATGTTTGGCGTACAAGACAATGGATACATGAGCTCACAAAAATCTGGTGCAAGGCTGCAAACTGCTGGTCCGCCAGCCGGAGCAGCTCGGGCCCCTAGAATGACTGAGTTGTGATATGGATCACCGGACGCAAGTCCGTGAGTAAGATTCAGCTAAGAAGCATTTACCGTTGCTGATGTTTCATATCAGGCTGCAGTTTTGCGGGTGGAAAAACTCGATTTTAGGATTCATGGGGGAAAGGACTGGGTTCGTTAGTTTAAATTTGAATCAAACATAAGCAGTGGGAACTGCTGGCAGCAACATAACTGCAGGAATTGAAGTATTGAGAAAGGGCTAGAGATGTTTCTGGGCACTTTCAACTTAGAAACCATGGATGAGGTATTCTGTACTTCTTGTCTGATGAACTGTAGCTTCGCGTTTTATCAGCTCACAATTGGGCATCCTGGCGTCATGTCAAAATCCCTGGCTCGCGGTTGGAAGGCCATTTCTGCATCTCTAAACAGAGGCTTGAGTCTGGAAGTCCGACTTGGATCTTGGCACAGCTGCACCTGGTCATTAACACTGATAATCAGGATTCTACTCTTCTTTGACGACATAGTTGCGCTTAATGATTAACACGCTCGCTTTGTAGGGTTTGTTCTTAATTGCTATAGCTTCAATCAATGTCTATCTTAGCAAACGCAGGTTCTTAAAGCTTTGAATGAGGTTGGGGAGCTTTTTATATCGGTTTGTGGCAATTGCGAGGTCCAGGAGTTGGGTTGTTCAGGCTAGTGAAAAGCGTGCTCGATATCTTGAGAGCAAATGCATGTGTCGAACGCTTGCTGCAATCCAAGGACGGGGCTCCTGATGCCAAAGTGGATTCTGGAAAGCACAAAGATCTTGGCGCGCGAGCAAGCTGAAAAAATTCCCGAGGCTTTGTGCATGCTTGCGTGAAGAATATGGGGTTAGGTAATGGTGTCTAAACCTATCCCGAATCTTCGGCAACCAAATGTCATATCCAATTCACAAGTATGAACTGCATATGAAATGGTGGGACGGCAAGCAGCCGAATTACACGATTCTTTTTAATACGAATTTATTGGATATCGGGAGCTGATTTGGTCACTTGACCAGTGTGTTCACTGCAATCCGAGCTTTCATTGAATAATTCGTATTTCTCTCGATAAAGACTACTACTTAAACAGGTCAACCAATCCTTAAAGAATAATCCTACAACGTCAATCAACGTCAATCTCAATTTCATTGGCCTATCATTCCTCCAACGAAAACCTATGTCCAGAAAGACATGAAACTCCCCATAACGAGCTTCTCATAATGAGCATGCAGAGAACGCCACATGCTCACTCCCAGAAAGCAAAAGCATGAAAATAAATAGACAACTCCTAACGCATACGCTTCTGAAGTAGCCAATAACGCAAAGGAAGAAACATAAGACAAAAACACTCAACACGAAGAGTAAGATCACAAGTCTGGAGGGCTCGTCATCCAAAACTCATGCCTTTAACCCCAATTGACCACCGGGGCCATATCCAGCACTTAGTCCCTTGTCACCAGCAGCCATCTTCTTCGCCAATTGCTTCTCAGCCCACTCTCGGCTAGCTTGTCGACCTCTCTCAGCAGCCTCTTCTCTGGCACGCTTAGCGGCAGCCTCACGCTCTCTCTTCTCCTTTTCAATTTCCTCTGTCATTTTGTTGTCTCGATTGTAAATTTCCTTTGCACGTTGACGCTGAACCTGAACATCGGTGACGGAGACGCTGCGTTGCAAAGCGCGGCCGCTCATAGAAGGACCATGGGTGGTTGGCGAAGTCTTTCGAACAGGGACTGGGGCCTTCGTACGCGGAGCAGAAGTGTTGGCCAATGTGGCTTGAGCGAGGGACGGTCGATGAGCACCGATGATGGAACCCCTCTTAGAGCCTGCAAAGTCTCCCAGATCCATACCCTCAACACCAATCTTGCTTCGACGTGCAAGACTAGCAACTGTCTCGCGAGGCACAAAATCTGGTACAATACTGTTGCGAATTGGTTTTGCCTTGAATTCTCGACGTTTGCGCTCCTCCTCTTCTTGTGCCCTAAGCTTCGCCTCATGAGCTTCTCGCTTTCTTTGAGAAACTAATTCTCCTGGAAGAACGAAGGTTGGCTTGGTGGGAGGCTTTGTAGATTTGATCTTAGGACCTGAAACCACTCGTGCTGCATGGGAAGTATCTTCGCTAGACTCACGCTGAGCACGCCGTGCTTCGCGCTGTTCTTTCAATTTTTGAGCCACCGCTTCACCAGGTAGTTGAAACGTCGGACGAGTAGGCTGCTTAGCCGATTTCGTGGGCTCTTTTGGGGCCAGAAGACTGGTTGGGCGCTTGACTGGTGCTTTCGCCGGCGGCTGGGCTTTTGCACGCTCCTCATTTGGCTTCGCGCCATCTGCATCTGATTTGAAAATCATCGAGCTGGCCTTCTTGACGACTGGTTGCTTTGGAGCTGTTGGCTTCACCCGCATAGACGCGTAGCCAGGCTTCACAGCCTGTTCTTTCGTCGAAACCTGCCTCCTGACAACTTTGACTTCTGGCTCTTTCTGAACCTTCCGCTTTTCTCTCGGGTCAACAGAGTCTCGAGCTTTGACTCGCGCAACCTTTTCTTTTAGTTCCTCCGATGAAAGTATTCTCTCTGCCATCGCAACTTGATCAAGGGCCTCAAGGGCCTCCTCCAATTTATCCAATGCCTCAACGGAGTCTTCGATGCGTGAAACCGGCTTTGCTGGAGAGCGGCAGGTGATTTGCTTGACAAAGGAGTCCTCGCTTTCATCTTCTGCGGGCGTCGTAGCTTCTGCCAATGGGCAAGCCTGCTCCACTTCTTGAAGTGTCTTCACTGGTGACTTTCCAGGGGTGTGACTTGCGGTGGTGTTCTTTGTATCATGTTGATTTGCTACATCTTCGCCTTCAGTTGATGAATCAACAGCCACAACCTCCACGGTGGCCTCCCTCGTGGACTTTGACAGTTCTTCCTCCGCTAAAGATAAATGATAATCAGTCAGGTATTCCCCAGAAAATACAGCGCGACGGGAAGCCATGCCATTATTGGAACGAGAAGATCCAGTAGCGCGACCACCGAAGAGAGAGATGAAATCGAGACCACGGAATTTCTGAGCCATTAGAGGAAGAAGGTCCTGCGATCCATTTGAACTTGATGAATATGACATATTATACTGACCTGCTTGTGCTATCGCCATCTGCCGTCGGGTAGTGCGACCAGCTGCTGCGGGTTTGGTCTGTTGCTGTTGGCTAGCAGAAAGATCTTCTGAGGTTTGTGTTAGATTCAGAGTCGCTATTTTCACCAAAAGAGATGCCAAGCTACCTTTGCGACTTTGAAGCAGTTGATGAGTAGCTTCAGGAACAAGATCCGTGGCTGACCCGGGGGCATCCTCAAGGGCATGCTCTTGACTGTCCAAAGTCTCCTCTGAATCGGCCTGAGAGTCTTGCTTGTCCTTCTTCCGTCCCTTGAGTTTCTTGCCTTTCTTTCCACCGCCAATGGCATTGCGATATGCAGCCTTAAGGTTCTTTAATTCCTTAGCTACCGCATTGTCGTCCATGGCAAGATTGGCGGTTCCCATTGTGTTGTGGATTTCTGCAAGTGCTTCTGGTCGTTTCTGAGGAGTGTTGGGCAATGGAGTCTGGATTGCAATAGCAGTATTATCTTCCGAGATCTCGATTTTTTTCGATCGGGTCACTCGAGCCATGTTCGTTTTGGATGAGGCAGCGGTTCCGCCAGTCGACCGCGGACTGGAGATGTTTTGCGTCGTCACAGCGCAAAGCTGGATGCGAAAGGAGGAAGTCAAGCTTTAATTGATATGATTTGCGTATGATCGACGTAGCAATGCTGAGGTGAGATGGAATTGAGCAAACTGTCAGTGCACTTATCGATTGTTCGTGGGTGTGTTGCGAGGATGTACCATGCGGGCGGTTTAGCCTGGGAGGACTTGAAACAATGTTTTCGAGCTAAATTGTCATGGCAACGGCAAAGGCAAGCGCGACCTGTTCGCGACCGCGTCACGCGCAGATCATGATGGGAGAGAGAGGCAAGCATACATCGAAGCAAAAGTTCACAGATATATATTTATCTTCCAGGAACGTCATACTTGATCGTAATTACCCTTTAGCAGTCTATATCTGCGATTAATCTGACTTTACACTTGTCATGCACCATCCAGGGGTATCACATGCAGGGGAAATGCTTCAACAGCATATTCCAGCCAAAGCACTTCCTTCCATAGCCAACGCCTTCCATGCGCCCAAACCTTCTCATTATTCGTAAAATTATTATCCATCCCCATCGTCTTGAAATTGAAAGGCTTAGGACTCTCCATTGCCTTGTCCACCAGAACTGTTCTGTTGGAGCATTGGCGCATGCTCTGTCGGTATTCGCACCAAAGTTTGCGGCAGAGGTAGCTCCGACTCGGTCTTCTTCTCCACATTGACTTTGATGCTGTCTTCTTCATCCTTAGGTTTGGGGATTTTCACTATTGAAGATTAATGAGATGTACTCAGAGACTGAAATATTACACTCACTCGAAGCCATGCTGATCGCGCGAAGGACATTATGCCAATTTCCTAAAACTGTAGCAACGGCTAGAAGTAATTTTATCAGCATTAGTCCCACATTTTTGCCCATGCAATAATTCACCTTCTGTTCCGTCTGATAATGTAGCCAACTTCTCCTCCAGCATCTGCATCTGGCCTGCCAAGCCAGCACTGAGGTCTCGCAATTGCTTCAAGTTCTCCAGCTCTGCTTTCTTCTCATTTATCCGCGCCAGCAGAATTGGTGATTGCCCTGCTTGCGCAGAATTTCCAGCGGTTGATGCTTGTCGCAAGTGAGAGGGGAGGGGTCGCGACGAATAAGACATCTCGGGAAGCCGCACCGTTTCCTGACTGTAGAAGAATACAGGTCCTGATGTAAGAGAAAGAGCCCTTTGGTGGATGATATAACGCTTTCGAAATACTCGTACTTCGTAGTTTGGTTTTTTCTTTAATACTGTGAGGCTTGAATAATAGACATTTTGATGACGAGGTCGGGCGGTCGGAACTAACCGCTAGTGCAGTACTTTCTTCTAACCTCTTTTGATCGAAAGTAAACAATTGACAATCAATTTTCCACGACCCGAGATTTCTCTGTTGTTACCATTTAGAGCACGACACACACTCTGCAATTGCTGTTGCTTCAACACTGTGCTCGAAACCTTCGGGCACAACACTACTACTTCAACAAAAACATTACAATACGCTGCCGCATGCTCTAACCAGATGGCGCGCCTGAATGAGCCCGCAGCTCCAGCAGAAACCATAGACTCTTGTGAGTCGCAACACTTCTCCAAATGCGAACGGGTACTGACGAGGTGTGCAGTGAAGCGCAAGTTTATGCGGCAGAACCGCGATATTGCCAGGGCCAATTCTACACAATCACTGCGAATTCGAAACCTGGAGAATGAGACATCGAGACTGCTGGCTGAGAACCTGGGACTCCGTGAGCAAATACTACGACTCCAGACCGAGCTAGAGAATGGAAGAGCACAGAGCATATCGGATAATACTGGAGCTATCAAATCACAGCTTGAGGCAAAGCTTCTCGAAATCAGCGCATTGATTACTGGATTGGGGGACGCACCTGTGCCAAAGAAAAGATCGCCACGAGATGGGAAAATTACGAGAGCCAGCCCTAATACGAGCCCGGACCAAAAACATTGGAGGAATGGCTGTACTCCGAATGAAGCTATTGGAGGCCAAGAAGGACGTTTGCCCCCGATTTTGGAGAATAAGCTATTCCCTCGGAGAACTCTGGAGTATGTTCAGTTGCAGGATTTACACTACAGGAGTGCTAACTGGCTATAGACAACAGGAAATAATAAATCTTATCGCTGATGCTGAGGCCGATACTACGGACTCTCCAGAGATTGGCCCACCGCCAGTCTCACAGTTTGTGGACGAAAATCCTGTCAAGATAGACCTACCAAAGAGGACACAGAATGATGAAAACGAGGAGCTTTCCAGCTTGGACCCCGCCCTATCGATAAATTTGGAACATCGGAGAAAGCGTAAGGATAGCTCAGGATCATCTGAATTGAGAAGGCTGAGCAAAGTTGGTGGACCACACGTTCGGGAAGCTACAGGATCACTGAAGACAGGGGCAAAAAGGAAGCTCAGTGTTCGCGATGATGAAGAAGCGACCCTGCCTATACCGCCGAGCTCTCCAGACGATTTCAAATACACCCGGGTGGCCAGTGAGGACAAGGGGAAGAGCAAAGTGTTGCTTTCAACCGAGAAACCATCTAGCAGAATTAGTAGAGAGCTGGCTGTCGCTCGCGGAGCTCCTAGAGAAACGCCCACTCCATCTACAGCTACGACCAGAAAAGTACTCGCACCGAAGAGCGTCAATGACTCGCCCAAGAAAAATTCGAAAGCTACAATTCCGGACGACATCAAGTCAGCGAAGACCGAGGCCCTGAAATCGCGAATTATGAAGGAACGCAGGGAGAAACGGCCTGACCCTGTCCAGATTCAGACCTTGATTGAACCTGTTATTGAACGTGTTGAAGTCCAACCTGAACCGGAAACACCTGCGGCTCCTGATATCTTCTCACCATCTTCATCACAACCATCCACTGCCAGGGAGTCCCGTGATACACCTCCACCCCCTGATCTTGGTCCAGGAACTGAAGGACAAAGGCCGAGCCGGAGAGCCCGGCCATCTGTTAGTTATGCGGAACCTAACCTTCGGGATAAGATGCGGAGACCAACAAAAGAGCTTGTCGATGCTGTCTCAAGGGATGAAAAAGCCCAGCGTGGGAGCATCGTCAAGCTTGAAGAGGATGCCCCTACAACCACGGTGACAATTAAAGCGGAGCCCGAGGCTGATGATGATTGGAAACGCATGCCCGCCGCATCGTCAGCTACTGTGGAGAACAGTCCCCTAAGTAGCAAAGCGCCTACATCAGATGCCTTGCCGAGCAGTATCACGACTCACAGAAAACGGCGCGAATCTATTCTGAATCAGTCAGAAAAAGAATCTTCCAAAACATCATCAGGAAGCGCAATTGCGGCCCTTCTTGCAGAGAACAGGCGAGCTAAGGCTGCTGCTAGAGAGAAGGCTAAAGAGAACGAGGCTGCAAAGGAGAAGGAGAGAGCTATTGAAGAAGACGCTGCCGTGACAAAGGCAATGTCGAAGCTCGACATTTACGAGTTCAGGGGGTCCTCGCCTTCTCCCGAAGACGAACAACCGAAACCGACCAAGGAAGAGAAACCCACTGCTCGAGTCTCTAGGAGGCTGTCTTCTGTCTCAAGGGATGTTGCAGCGCAAAGTGAGAGTGAGGCATCTGACATGGAGGGTACAAGAAAGACGGAAGGGTCTACATCTCGACGAAGACAATCGACCCTGGGGCTGAGGAATTCATCATCAATTAGTGTACTTGGAAAGGATTTGGATAGTGAGAAGGCATTGAAGAGGGCGAACAGTTCTAATGGCATTGCCGACTCTGCATCTAGGAGTGACAGGATATCAGCACGGAGAAGAAGTATGATGTTATGAGTAATGACAGTTGAGATTTTGGTTTGAGGAGTTCGGATCGGATGAGCCATTCTGTATAAGTCGAAGCGTTTAGCGTCATTAATTGGCCTTTAGAATTACGGAAATGATATGATACCAACGGAGCCTTCTACTCCATTTCGAAGTGCTCCATTACAACGCCGCCATTCGAGCAAAGTGACAGGGCGACCCTCCATGTCTTTCCCAGTCGAACTGCTTGCCCATAATAGTATCACGGCGTCTAAATATCCGTGCTTCATCCCCTCAAGCTCACCAAATCCTGGATTTCTGAAGACGAGTAGTGTTCCGAGATCGCCGCATCATGATCCACCGCCCACCACCTTTGTATATGTAATCTTCTCGACATTCACGCTCTCAACTCCCTCCGCATTCTTCTTCAACTGATAGACATAGAGCGTCAACCCAATCCCCTGCACCTAAGTCCAGCAGTCAGCATCCCTCTCATCCCAACAACTAAAATCGATACTCACATCCATCAAACAAAAACTCGGCACCATCTCCTCCCCTTCCCCTACCCACCCTGTCGTAAACGCCCCCGTCGCACTCCCCGGATTAACAAAAAACTTGTTCTCATACTCGTACGCATCAAATCTATGAGTCCCGCCCCAACACAGCACATCCACATCCAGCTTATTCGCCTCAGCAAGCATGAGATCCGTCTCCATCGGCGCCACCATCGTAAACCCCTCCAAGAACCCTATCCGCAGACTTCCATGCGTAACGACTTGAGACAAAGGGAGCGAGGTAGCATCGGCGTCGAATTTTCCTTTCACGATTTTTAGATCCGGCGCGATGCTGCGCAGGTATTCGTAGGTGGGCTTGTCGGTCAGGTTTCCCAGGCATAACGTCTGGCCGATTTTACCTGGAGTGAGGAGTTTTTTGAACTGTGAGAAGGGGTTAGGAAATAATTCTGGACTTGTAAAGTGAGTTCACCTTTGCGGGAATGTCAAGGGCGCGGTCTGGGATGTGGAGGTCTCCAATGACGAGGACGAGGCGGGAGGTCATGATGGCTGCGGGGTGGTTGTTGAGGTGTTTGGGATATATTATCGCGCAAGCATTGGCTAGAGGAGGTCCAGGCGCATTCAATTACTTTATCTCCAGCTTCGCATTCCTCAATTGAGATGTAGTAGATCCTCCGGCGCAAAGTACTGAGGGTTGATGTTCTGCCTGTTGACGAGGAAGGTTGGTTCTAGGTCGGTGTTTGGATGGTTTGCTCCCGCCGATGTCCGTGCCACGTGATACTCCTAATTCGACTTCGACGTCCTCAAATTCATAGTCAATCTGGAAAATGATATCTGACATCTGTAGTAAATACATTAAGAGGCCCAATATATTTCTAAGCTGCTGTCATCTTTCCAGTCCTTGGATCAAACAACCCAGAAAATCCGTCGCTCCCTTTCACCAAGTGTACCGCCACCAAAGTGAGAGCTGAACATTAGTTTTCCTTCAAAAAATAAGATAGAAAATAATTTTAACCATGTTCTAATAGCTTATTTCACTTTTATATCCAAGATCTTAAAGCTTTACTCGGTTTAAGCTTCTTAGCAGGAAGTTAACTGGAGATCTAAGGAAAGTAAACCAGCTCATCTCCTAGAGAGAAGAAGGCTTGGGGATTCAAGAACTAGCCGTACCCTTCTACAAGAAAGCAAGTCTTTCAGTTTTCGTATTTTCAATCTTTCGTGCTGATAAATGAGCTTAAAGAATCATAAGTTCTCAGATGAAGCTGGGCTGAAGGCGCATATCAAGAGGCGGGCCACTGAGCTCAAAAGTCAAGAACAAATAAAAGAGAAACGGCTTCAGAACAAGTGCTTCCATCGGAAACTATCCGCTCCCAACCCAACCTCATTTCAGAAACTCTAAATGAGAGATGTCCAAAAAAAATTATTTGATAATCCATAAGTTGGGATCGAATAAGTTGCAGAAATGTTTTTGGCAGGTTCTGGTCAACCACCTCAACGTAAAATGAAGCGCTGCTCTTGTTCTCGAGTCTAAGTCCGGAATAATCTCAACAGCTAGCGCAATGCGACTCTTTGTAGATATAGAAGCGAGAACTGTCTACAAAGAGCTTCACTTATACTTCGACCAAGAAAATTAGTACCACAACGGCGCGAAGAAAAATAGGCATAAGCTACTTATGGAAGAGATATATTCTCATTGCCTCAACGTCCCAGCATTTCTGGTGCTTTCACAACATGACAAAAACCTAGATCTAGCTGGGATATCAACCATCGTTCCGCACCCCTTTCCCACTTGGGCAAAAACAGCTGGCATAAACACCATCAACATTCACAACAAACTTACAGCAGCACTCCAAACACATGACAACTCCCACCCTGCAGGCGTCCTTCCACCACCCCGGCTCCCAGCATCATCGCCCACACCAACAATCCTCCCACAATTGCATTATCTGCAAGTTCCCGACACACTCGGCGGCAAGAAAAAAACCACGTGAGACTTCGAACACTACCTACTGCGGTACTTCAAAGCACAGCATCAATAGTACCCTTGGGTAGTATCGGCTTTCCATCAAATCTCCCCATGTCGTACGAGAAACTCGTTCGATACCCACCTCGTCCAACAGTACTGAAACACCAACACGTGATAGCATGAGAGTCCCTAGGTAGACATGCAGCTTTCCATTGCCAGGAAGGAAGGAAGGAAGGATGTAGGCAGCTCGGGGGTCCCCGATTCCCAAGACACAAAGGCGAGGAGATGTTTGTGTGTACAGTACATAGCAGCGCAGTCAATTCTGCACGTGTCCGAAAACAAGAAGGGACTTCGGTCAGTGTAGGTAATGGAACCACATTCAGGCTCACGTGCCGCAGCACATTCCTGCTGTAAAACCTCTCTTGTACGCAGCGGGGAAACACGGTTTGCAGCGGGCTTTTTCTCGCAGGATCGGGTCTTCGCGGAGGCTAGAGGTGAGGTGCTAGAGTAGTGTATTGCAGGTCCTGTCTCTCTGCTTTGAAGCAGTGAGACATGAAAATCGCAGATAGCTAAAGGCAGCAGGAGCAGTCTCCCTCACGTGGCGAGGAAGTCTCGGATGGGTACCGGTACAGCAGCGTTGTACTTCTGTGTTATGTGAGACTAGGGGTCTAGAAGAAACAAGCAAGCAAAAAGTGGATGTTGTCCGATGCCGGGGAAATGTTGAGACAAGCATAAAGTATCGGTGGGGACGTTATTCTTACTGTAGACCGATTTGCGAGGAAAAAGAAAGAGGGTTCGTGGCAGGTACCGTGCAAAAAAGGGGTAGATGTGCTAGAAGGAGGATAGTGGGGCGTCTTTGATTTGAGATCTGCTCACAAGTGAGCACAAATGATAGACTATCTTGCTTGACAGGGCAAGAGATCTGAGGACACGGACCTCACCGATCTGACAAGATCGAGTAATGCGCAATTCCAAAAGCAAATTGTCTACAACAGAGTTCAGCTGCGCCCGCTCAACGAACCGTGATCTGCAAGCCCCGGAAAACGTAAACAAACGGGAGCTTCCCCCATACGGGCGTAAGATCAACATTCAAAATTAAATCATCATGATCCAATCGCAACACAGGACACACGATCGTACCACGAACCTATCACCTCTTTGTTCCTAATTGAGGCACAATGATTGGATAGTTGTGGATACCAAGCACCTCGTACCTCAAAAGAAAACATAAATCGTTCACGGGTATCGGGCAACGTGTCTCAGATCCAGAGATCGCGTAGGACCGAAAGCGTTTCTCAAATCACGAACACCTCTCACAAACCTCCACTCTTACTGTATCCTCAGCCTAACGCATTGCATTCCCAGGATCTTCCAAGGAGACACAATGCGTACCTGCTCCAGTCAATCCGAATCCCAATCCGAATCCCAATCCCACGGACCGGACCAAACCCGGCTCCCCACTGTACTCGTAAAGCCCAAAAGCAAAGTTAACTTATGACTACGTACTGTAGAAAGAAATCTCTTCAGCCGAGCAGAAAACCAATACATGTCTCAAATGACGAAGCCCGAGACACGCACTCACATCATTCACTCGCAAGCCAAACATCAAAGAAAAGGCTTGAAAGCACAGCTCGCATCGTAACTCCACAACTCCGTATCCGAGGTCACGGATTGAATTCCGATCCAAGTCCGTCGGGTAAGACCCCCTGCCTGACAGCGGAGCGGGAAGGCCGTCAGCCTCAACCCGCTCGAGGAACCTCTCCTCGGCCCGTGCTGCCTCGAAGGTCTAGACCATCCACCACCACGATCCCACAGCGCCATTGCCATTATAAGCCCGTCTCTCCATTTGTCCTTGGATGCCAAAATTTCAAATAAAATAAATCCACCAATGGAACGAGAAGAGGAAGAAACAGCGAAGGAAAATCCTAAATTCGAAAAAATGCAATTAATGAAACATGCCGTGAACGGAAAACTTTTTCGTTGGAAAGGGAAGCGAGATAATTTCAAACGATAACCTTAGGAGGCAAAAAGATTTGAAATTTGTAAGAGCGGCGCGTAAGATGGATAGATGTGTCATTCCCATTCCTAACTCCCCTTCCAATCTAGCCTTTCTTTTCAATTTCTAATTTTGCCGGAAATAGAAATGCTGCATTTGCAGTTGCAGTGGAATGTTTGAGCAAGTCACACAACATCTAGATCTAGTAAACGAACAAATGAGAATTTTTCAACCACTGACGTGTGGTTTTCAGGCAGCCTCAGCATTGACAATTGCTTTGCCTTGTAACTGGACGTTGAAATTACCCAATCGGTTTTCTCGAGTAAATTCCCAGTTGGTGCGTTTCGTTGATTGATGAGCGCTTGCATGCTCCCCTTCAATCCACTTATTTCGAAACTCAGCTCACGCCCAGGTAACGTGGAAAGGTAGGATCCAATAACTCTGTTTCTGCTCCAGGGCCAAGGTTAGGATTCGATCGGGGGATTCGCATGCCTTTTCCGTACGGTTCGGTTCGTTGTTGTGGGTTCTTGTTTGTTAGAGGTGAGATGCAGCGATCCTTGGGTCGTGGTTGGGGATGTCGTGACGCTCGTGATAGAGGCTGGGAGGTCGTGTAACTGAAGCAAGCAGGTGCTGGTGGTGCCTATCCTCACCTCATCCACGCATGGCTATCGCATCATCTCTGCATCTCCATAACGTAACCGCCTCAATTCTCCTAAAGGAACCCCCCTCCCCCCCCAGTCAAAACAAAATCTCGTGAATGCTCCATTAAATTACTACCGCAACCTCTCGGGGTATTCCCGATTTCGCTTCGTGTCGCACCACCACGAACAACAGAATCTTCCTTGTCTGAATTATATTAATTGTTAGAGGCGAAAAGTCCAGGCTCTCAGCCCTGTGAGGTTTTGAGTTAAGGGTACAGTAAGGTTTTCTCAAGGACAAGGGTCGCGGGATCTTCGAGGGGGCATAAACGTCCCTGGCACAGGCCAATCCGAGGACGGCGGAGCTGTGAGAGGATTGAGGATCTGAAACGTCGGGCGATTAACGCACTTAGAGTTAAGATTTTGATTGATAGCAGGGAAGGGAAGGCTTGTTGTTGGAAGGATGCGTATATTAATATGGGGTTGTTGTGGCGAGGGAATGGCTGTGAGTGGACGAGCATGAGGCGTTGCATCATTGCATGTTTTGTTTCTGGGAAAATGCTTTTAGGGCAGGGATTTAACCGCTCCCAATCGCGGAAACAAAAATAAGTTTGGTGAGAATGTATGAGTGTTTCGATTGAAGATGGGTTTGGGCTGCTGGAGTGCCGCAGCAGCATGGCGATCCATTGTGCCCAAACCGAGATACTCACTCCAATTCCTGGGAACTGGACTGGGTACGGGACACTTTCCGCATAGTGCGTTTTTGCTCTGTTTCAGGCTTCTTGCTCGGACACCCAGTAGTTGTCTCTTAAAGTTGCACATGCTATGGCATGAGTGGGGATCATTACTCACAATGGTATCATAGTGGAGACGAACTATCTTTTCAAGTTTTTGAAGGTGGAGTGAGAAGTAAGCATGATCCATGAATGGAAGCTTGTGAAGTTGTGTGCAACATCATCGTGGGGTAAGCGTGCAGCATTAACAGCACTCTATTCGCAGCAGTCTAGCAGAAAGACTTTTGCTGGCGCCATGTGTCAGAGCCAAAACGTGATAGCACGTGCGAATGGTGAGTTGTACTGCTTCCATGACATGATGACAGCATGCAGAAGAAAGTAGTACGTACTCTTTTCTTCGCTAACGAGTTTCGGTTGTGTAAATGTTTGTTTTGGCTGCATCCATCCAGAAGCAAGGAGGCTGGTGCTGGAGAACTTTGGTCTTGGGACCCCTCCCCCTCTTTCCCTTCCCCTCAATTCGCCCCGGAAATTTGAATACCTAATGCCAACCATTGCACCTGACAAAGGCCGCGCAAGAAAATGATCATCAACAACCCCCAATATTCTGCTTGCGAGTTCGATCGCCACGCCGATCCCGCTCGTTCCCGGGCTGCTGGAAGAAAGCAATGCCTCCAAGCCGCTCTGTCCCGGATCATCCGTTTCTTCGCCCCCAAAGCGCGATTTGCACGCTCGGAACTCCTTAGCCCTCTCTTGCTCCGATTAAAAAACATCACAATTAATAGATTAGATTACAAAAGTAAATGAAGTGGGATTTCCTCCCCGCGCCGGAAAAGGGTTTTTATCGGGAATTAGAAATTTAACTCGGATCAAAGCGGCAAGTGACGGAAACTCCCTTCTGTGGAGTGTGGAGGGTTTGGTCCGCGGGGTTGGACTGAAAAAAATGTTACCATAGTAAAGAGGGCTGGTGGGCTGGCTCTAGACTCCGCCCGCGACCCCAGATTTTCAATCTCTCGCTTGGGTCCTGTCCGTGCCGGTCTAAGCGGTACACGGGATCGGCTTGTCGCTGTTGAGGTAAAGTGCGTTTCCTGTTGGGTTTGGACCCGAGCCGGAATTGACGGGTAGTGCCTTGGGGGGCCGCTATTTTAGTTGGTTGAGGGGGAGGGGAGAGGGTCAGCCTGTCTGGAGATCTCTCCGGACTGGACGTGGCGAAGAGCGAAGAGCGAGCGAGAGCGAAATCGGTAAAGGGAAACTGTAGGTACGCAGCTAAGGAAAAGACTCAGTCCCCGTGATGGTGCTAGGGAGTCACGATGATGGCATTCTATGTCAAGGTGGGACTGTTGATGATGAGATTATAAATTGAAATCGTGAGAGTGAGCGTGAGAGTGAGAGTGATCACGAGTGCACAGACGAATGATGTAAGAATGTGAGTTGAGTTTTGAAACTCTGTCTCGCCATGTTGTAGGCGAGACATGGTGATGTTTGATTGCTATACTAAGCTCGTCTTGCCAAGCCTTTAAAGGGCTGACAGACGAGGGAAGATGACATTCCAACTTGGACCTCTGTAGGTCTCTTAAACAAAATATCGCTGACAACATCAAGGCCCAACGGCCCAGAAAACATGGCAATGTGTCATCCAAGCGCCTAATCTCCCAATCAAATCCTGCAAGTTTGCTCTTGCACAATGTTGTCCTTGCTCCGTTCCTTGTGGTATGATCCTGTGTCCGTCCAATGCTGAAGATGCCAAATTTGAGAAAAAGAAATATGTAAAAGTCCGTGTTGGTGGAACGATTGATGCTCCTTGGCCTCCAATGCTCCAATGCTGTGTTGATGACCCAATGAAATTTTTTAATGCCGAGACGAGATGTGATGTATGCTCCATACAATGCTTTTTTGTACAAATAGCCCATATCGTATAGTGGTAGAACGCCGATCCTGATGAAGCACATGAGAGGAGGTTATAGGTATTTGTGTCGTCGTGGAATGTTTTGAAAACGCCGTGATATGCAAATTGGTTGAAATCGAGTAGTGGTAGAATGTGTATGCTTATGTTGATTGCCTCCTGGAGTAGCGAGACTGATCGAAGGAGCTCGCGTACGCCCTCAAAGCCTTCCTTGACTCGTCTGAAAGTTGAGCGGGCTCGGTGGAGGTAGAGGAGTGGGTGCTCTGCATGGAGAACAAGCTCGATTGAGAACTCGAAGGTGTCAACACTGGCTTCGTGGTAAACGTAACTGGTGATGATTGTGGCCGCGAGGCTTGGTAGAAGTAGGAAGTTCGAGGTGAAGGTGTTGTGCCGTACGGTTGTGCGTTGCTGAAGTTGTACGCTGGTTCCATGAAGAAACCATTGGATGGCTTCTTTGTTGACCAAGAGACTGGCCCACGAGGAGAAGTCGGTGATGAGGCTGTGGACCCTGGATTCGATGCAACTTCATACTCTGTAAGCCTGCAGGCTTCAGAGCAGTAGACATTTCCGTCGGTTTGCCTGTCACAGGCGAGGCAGAAGGCTGGTGACCAATCCATATCGATCGTCATTGTGTGTATGTGTAACTGTGCCGAGGAGCTTGAGATTGAAGGTGGTAAAGATGTTGGAAGAAGGATAGTTTCGAAATGAAGGCGGGAATGGGTTTTCTTAAGTTTTCGAAGACGGTGTGAAGTGTGGTCCCTGCTTCAATGTGTCGTACCCGGGTTCGGTGAGGTAGGTATGGTGTGACTCAATATGTGGAGCCTGGTGCGAGGTGAGAGAATGAGGAGCGACTTATTAGGGCGGCTGTGGCAGCGTTGCAGAGGGAGATGCTCAAATTATGGAGGGAACGATGTGCTGAGGTGCGAAGGTAGTTGACGATAAAGAGCAAAGGATGGTGTCAGAGTCAATGGCTTCACCCAGTGCTGAGGAACAAAATGTCGCCGGTGGTGATCTGAGGAATCCGGCCAGGACGAGGAGGAGGAGGTTCAACATATACAAATGGGGCGAGTTGGGGTGTGGATGGACTTTGCCTGGTCCTTGCAGGTTGTGCTGGGGGGTCTGCTGCAGTGGCTTTTTTCCCTCTACGCTTGGCTGTTTGGGGGATGGCGGCCTTTGTCCTTGAGCGCCTGTCAGACAGAGAGGTCTTGGTGGGCAAGGGCAGCCCGCGCCAGCCCATAAGAAAAAAAGCTGCTGATGCCATCTTGCCTCTGCGTGCCACACAACACTGGGCACGGGCGGGAAAAAGTGGAGCGATCAATGACAGATGGTCCATGGCCTGTTCAGGCGTAGGCCGATTTGCACACTTGGCTTGCGCTGGCTGCATCCCTTCACCGGAAACACCGCTGCCTTTGGCGCTGGCCGGACGGCGCTCACACCGATGGTGGCCCAAGGGCCCCACGGGCCCCACTTTTTTCCCGTCGTCCAAGCAGGCCTGCTCGTTAAAGCAGCGGCACAGCCAGCCGCGTACAGCGGCGACGTGGGATGTGTGTTTTGGAGCAGACAGGAGACAGGTCTGACAGGATCCGGTTAGAGCCAGCAGGGCCCGCATTGCATTGGCGTCACCTTCGCCAGCAGGGTTCTGCAGCATGCAGCATTTTCCTACAGGGCTTCGGTGGCCGGGGTACGGTGCCTCTTGCTGCCCTTTGCTGCTCGCCGCTCTGTCTGCTGTCCTCTGCCCATACAGCGAAGACGAGGCAGAGCCAGAGGCAGAGGAATGGTGCTGGTCTTGCGTCGCCGTGTCGCAGATTCGGCCCCTGCAACACCACCTTGTCAGGACTCGCGATGCCAAAAATTTGCACAGGGAACAGCTGCGCAATGGGCAACGGGTAGTCGGCGCTCGTCATTTGTACGGGGTTTGCAAGCGGACGAGTCCCAATCAGCCCTGGCTGGAGTTGCAATGGCCCCGGCTTTGCCCAAATTCTCCTCAGCCTTCAAGGTCCGCGAGGTGTGATTCAGTATTCAATTCTTGATATCTCGGCCCAAATGTCCTCACGAACTGGCTTCAACCCTCGCTCTTTGCACACAGATGCACTCCAGAGTTGCAAACTTGCAGCAGCAAATCTCATGTAGATTGCTTCCTAACCAAAGGACGGCGGACAGACTCTGCAGACCCGCACGCAGCCACGTCCAGCGCAGCAGGGCACCCCATTTGCAGGCTATGCAATGTAAATAGCAACTTGCTTGTTCCTCTCTTGGCAGCTTCACTGCCTATCCAGCCTGTTCTCAACCTCTCACTCCCCAGGGTCCTGCCGCTTCAAACCTTGGTGCAACTTGAGACGCTGAGTCTGGCGTGGTGCTGCACTGATGATTACAGAACGGGTCTCATCTGGCGGGTTAAAGTGGGAGGAAACAGGCTGTCCTCGTCCTGTCAGATCAAGCAGAGTGTCTTGCCTGTGACTGGCCACAAGAAACTGCCTAACCAGATTGCCTCCAGCCAGCATCAGCCAGCCTACGGCCTGCCGCGCTCTTATTGGCAGTCCTGCACCACCTCCATCAATTTGCTTCCTCTTCTGAATTCGGATCGGCCTGCGTTCAACAGCATCGTCGACGCATCGTGATGTTCCCCTCAGTTGCCACAGCTGTGCTCGGCCTGCGGTTGTGCCCGCACTGGAGATGGGCGTCGACGCCCGCCGGCGTCTCAATTGGACCGCTGCTATGGCAGCAGGCCCGTCGCCCAAATTCTAGGGTGCCGATTCACTGGGTCCATCGCTGCTCTGGAGAGTGCTGGCCTCGCAAGCAAATGTCTCATTCGACCAGGTGTCCACGAATCTCTAGCAAAGAACGGGTGACGGCTATGCAGGCACCGACCAGAGAAGGTTTACTTGGCCTTCCATCGTTCTAGTCTTGCAGGAAACTCTGTGGCCATACCCGCTTCGTCCTGACAGCTCCAAGAGTTCCCCAAGCCGTTGACCACGTAGTATCAAACCTTGATGTCCGGACACTACTGGAGCACGTTTCAATATGGAGTGGAGTAGCGAGATCGCCATAATCGACGCGCGCGTCTCCATTGAGGCACGGCATTGTCAAAGCGAGGGATGCACGGTGTTCAATGCGCTCTAATCTCCAGAATTAGCTTGCTTGACTTTGAGCCATATTGGATCTGCCCGTCAGCCATCACCGTTGTTTAAAGTCCGATGCGATGAGACATGACCTTGAAGGCTTGAATCCTCATATGACAAGGTCAAAAATCCATTTGCTATGCTTGCCGCCAACTCCACCATTCTTGCCCTTGAGGCGCGTCTAGGTCGAAGCGATTAGACCTTCTGTTCCAAATGGGTGTTGTGCAACCAAGTCAAACTGACGAGAGTAGCAAAGAACATCCTCCACAAGGGCTGCACGACTGGCTGATGCTCCAGCAAGCGGAAATCACAATTTCTCTACAGCGGCGACAAATCCATTGCAGCGGAGATTATTACGCTGAGATATGATCTTCTTAATCCCTGACAACAGCCTAAGCCAATCAGCATGGCTGAATGCCCTTGCCTACGAAAGCAGCATGCCATCTCGAATTCAAATGGCGACTGCTCACAGCCGTACGTGAGAAGGGTTCAAAACTTCGTTGGTGAGGGTGTGAGGAGACATCTTCTGCTATTGGCTCCTTTGATGATAGCATATCTCAGCAGTGGGTGAAACATATGCAGCGGGTCGATCGCAGTGAGACAACGTTTCCCCAAACATCATCATGCTTCTTACGGTTTACGAGAGATACTTCGATACTTCGGCTGGACGACCTCATAACAGCCTGGAAGATGCAGAGAAACTCCGCCTGCAAGCAATCTATTTGCTGGGACCCGATTCTGCACTCTGGTGCAATCTCATGAGGACGTGCAGAATGCAGAACTGCCTCGTCATGATCACAACTCCACTCCTCCTATCCCACCCTCTCGTTTAAGAGGCGCATCGAATTACTGCAACCGGCAACCACGATACCTAGCCCACAGTCTTAACCAAGATCTCGCTTGCGGTATATTTGGAGTTTTCGGTGTCCTTCGAGGCTAAAGTCAACACCAAAAAACGTCAGAGTTCGTCGTTAAATTGTTAACGCCACTTTATTTGAAGCGGCTATATTTACGCTTATACGAAGCGCATACCAGGAAATCAAAATCCTGGGAAGTGATCATCAGCGTGAGATAACTGGGGCTTCGTGGGGGTTGCTCTTCAATCTGACGCAGGCACACATCTGCTCAGAGAGGGGCCGTACGAATAATGCAGATACTATTGTTTCCAACCACGGTACGAATAAGTGCGGTGATTTCAATATTGTGCCCAGATGTCAACTGCACATGATGGAAAGGAAGTTTCGATGATGGCATTGACTCTGTGAAGTCAAGTCTCAGCCCTGATCGGCCACACCGTGCCCCTCTTCTGATCTGAAGATACGGTACGACTGTACGAGGAGTTCGGGAGCTGATGATTCAGCTCAGCTCGGATCACGGCCCATGGCTGACCACCCTCTCCAAAGAGGCACCTGGATTAGGATATCGAATTTTAAGCCTCGGTGAGAAAAAGGAGGCGCAAATGAAACCGTCGGTCTGCCATAAGCATTAAGCTTACCGGAAACGTTGTCAGAGATTTCGTGCGATCGTATATTGCCCTGCTGCTGTGGCTTAACCAACAATGATCATCGCACGGGACAATCCCCAGGATCAAGCCTTTCAGACAGTGAAAGACGCGGGTTGAGATGAAGCAATTCATCCCATCTTCTCTCCCACGAACTCTCGATCATGCAGCAGAGTAGCAGTGCAGCACGTACTGCGTATGCAGTACTAGGGAGTACTCTCGGTACTGATATCCCTCGTCGAAACATCCTCGATCAAGTGAGAACTACTAAACTCCTCAGGAATACGCATGCGCCGAGCGGGCCGCGACCGACGCTAAATCCAACTTTAAAAAGAGGGGGGGCCCCTTTTTAGACTCGGCTGTGCCCCATGCGGGTTCGCGGAGAAGAATCGAGCCGTTTGTGATTTTGTGCGGACGCGAGAAGCGCCTCGAAATTCAGCGACCAAGCATCGTGGTACGTACCGAGTCTACTGACGAGTCGACGACACGACTTGCGCACTGATGTCGTCCCAGGCACGGGATGGTGCCGTCTTGTGCCTGGCTCTGGAACAGTGCTAAATGGCATTCATGATACTTCGTGTGATTCGGGAAAAGATTTGTTGACAAACATCACATGGCGCCCTCATGGCCGCTGCTCCACAAACGATTTGTGTCACATCTCAAGTTCTCAAATCATTGCTGCAGAAATCCCCGCCTTCTCCAGCATTCAAGACGGGCTTGCCTCTGTCTCACTCAAACACACGAACCATTATATTTTCTTCTTTTCTCCACACCAAATCGACAGACAGGGGGGGTATCCTCCACGCTACTGCACACACACAGGCCCTCAAATGACGAACATTCGTCGGTAATCTGACAGGGAAAATATCAGGACCTCATTCGTCGTTTCCCAGATCGTCCCCGGACCTCACGCACAGCATGTCTCACTTCCATTGGCTTAGGCCGGGGTTCTATCACTGGACCCCCCTGCTTGCATCCGATGCAGGCCCTCTCAGTCAATCATCTTGCAAGGACCAGGGCGCGAAGACGCAAGCCCCCACGTTTTTCTTTTCTCGTACTTCATAGTACTTTAGTAGCCTTACTAGCCTTGGCTTGGCATGCCGAGAATGCTGCGCTGCCAGTTTCAGTCGTTCAGCTTTCCTGAGGGCCACGATTTGACGTGTGATGGCGTCGTCGAGATGGGTCTCCTGATATGACGCCTTCCCCATTTCGGTTGAGGGACATCGTCGTCGCCGGCCTCGTGATGACTTGGAATGGCCTCATGTCTTCCTTTTCCCTCCTTGCCGCTATCGCCGAAAAGTCTCTCCTTTTACAGTATCTGTACCAGATTTCACGCCAAGCCTTCGCTTCGAGTCTCCGATCGTCGATGGTGACGTTGAAAAAGGTCGCTTCGCTTATCTCGAGCGCTTTCTACTTCGTATCAGGGGTAATAATTCCAAGACATAAAAATTCCCCGTTACCTTAATAGGTAGTAGATGAGCAAAATCCAAGAGTGCTATTGGCTGATTCCCCCTATTAGAACAGAATATTCCAGAAAATGTCTTGGAATTATTACGCCCTGTACTAAAGTATTTTGAACATGTCTAACAAGGTTCTCATGCTCTCATTCAGGGAAGCCGTAACCAGGAACGCGCGGCATTCAGAAAGCCCGCTCAAATGATCTTCGGCGCATTATTCCCTGCCCTGGCCCCTTTTCCCTTGCCGAACGCCGCTTGAACAAATCATCTGCCCCTTTTCATTGGCTCTTGGCACATCGAATCGGAGATTTGTATGCTTCGTTAAGGTTCCCCCACACAAAAATTTTGAAAATGGTTGCAGCGGCATTGGAAACAATAATCTTCACTAACCGATATTATCAGGATTCAGGAGTCAGGACACTGGCGATAGTAGTAACGCTATGGGCTCATGACAGCACCTTCATCTTGAAGCTGTTGAAATCTCCGATGTGTTCCTCTGGGCGCAATTATTGGCTTTCGGCAATCACTTGACCTGTGCGCCCTCAAACTCAAATTTTCAGCGGATGACTTTGACGGTCCTCGATCTTACCGTACCGTACGAGAGTTTTCTGGCGTCGGGTGCGGCCGTTCGACGTTACGCTAGACTGCTAAGAGACAATGCCCTCCTAATTTTTTAGAGATTGGCTTGCGCAGGGACCAATTCTCATCAGGAACAAACCGCAAGCTTTGTCTCCTGAGCGTCTTGTTCGCTACTCCATCCAAGATATGGTTAGACTCAGCAACTCCTGATCGACAATATTTGTAAAAAGAGGGGACGGCTCAAGGAGAAAATGGAAAGTCAAAACGTCTCCCGTGTTTTGGGGGGGCGGCTGCTCCCGAGAAAGACTCCTTCTCTTTGGGTCCAGAGGCCTTCCAGCTCCACCGAAAATACAAGTACCCCCTTCTTTTCTGAAATCATGGCTACAGGATCGTCCAACAAAGTGGGCATGATTTTCCCCCAGTAGTGGAGGAATGAGATGTGGAAACGAACCACAGGCGGCCGTTTGGGCAGGGGCAGGGGTCGAGATGAGCTGGCATTTTCCCCGCACGGGGGAAAGCCCCCCAATACTATGTACTTGTAGCTTCAGGGCGTCACGAACGCCATTTTGTACGAGGTTGCTTAAGGCGCCCATACCACTCTTGAGCGCACTGGTTCGGGTCAAACGGTCTATTCAACTATTGGATGCGATGCCTGGACCTGTGGGACTGTGAGACTGTGGGAGACTGTGGGACTGTGCCAGTGCCAGTGCCACACTTCTCATCTCAGGAAGGGGCCATCGATTCGCTGAGTACAGGAAAAGGGCAATGCAAGTCGCTGCTTTGGAAAACCAACCTTAAACTCCTGCAAGTTGCAGCCAGTTACCAAGGCGTTTCGCTCGTGTCACCATCGGCTGTATCGGCAGCAGGCTTCCCGGTCATCCCTCGCATCAAAGCCTGTTGGTTACCTGAAAGCTGCGCGAAGTCGTCAGCAGTCCGAACTCCGACGGCTCCCCCAACCAAGGAAGCTGGTGCCCGTGATCGTATGTGTCACCAAAAGGCAAGTGGTGACGAGAAAGTTTCACGCAATGAATACAGGACCCTTTGTATCATTTGTGCTCTGCCATGTGTTTCTACAACGACGATCCATTTCAACCGGCACTTTTCTAAAAGACTGGGATGAAAGTTGGACTTCGACTTCGACTTGGACTTGGACTTGAAGACGACGATCTGTGATACTTTCAGATTATCCTTCTGGCCTCGTCTCCGGTGCCTTGATTCCTTCGGCAGCAGCGATCCGAATGCGAGTGCTCGGGGCTGCGAGGTACTACATTCGACAACATCAGCATCAGGACTCTAGGCAGTCTGACTGTTCTCAGCATGCCATCGCCACCAGGCTGCATTCCTGGAAAAGGGGGGCCCATGCCAAGACTTGGAAAGGAGGCAGCGCTCAATCTGAATCTGCCCCATGTTACAACCCCAGGACCCCTCTTTTTTGCGTACCCCCTCAGTCACACAACCACACTTCTGCACACACACCTTTTACCACCAACCAACCACGGCTGCGCCCTGTCCAAAACTTACTAGACATTCACATCTTGGGGTATGCAGCCTTATTCTGCTTACCACAGCATTCTAACGTGTTCTGTTGCTATTCCAAGGAATTACGTACGCTTTATCATTTGACATGCCAGGAGAAAGGGATCACGACACCAGTGTCTTGGATGGTGAATGAACATGTGGTACAGGCTCATCTTCGCTCTCGTATCCAAAATCCCATCGCCACTCCAGTATGGCAATCCACTTCTGGGTCACAGGTGAGGTGTTCGGGTTTAGCCCCAGCTGGAAGTCTTGGACATGGGTATTGATAGGATATCAAATCCGAGTCCATAGCAAGAGAGACACTCAACTGCGCAGCCACCGCCGAGTAGCCTTCCCATGATCAACAAAGGAAAAGCCAGGTCCAGCCGCTGGGAATGACTCCGAATCGGCGCGCGGGGAGGAGTGGAAGTGTGGTTACGTGCATGGCGCTCCAACGGCGTGGGTTGTGCGGGGGAGAAACATTGAGAGGAGACGGAAGTGTTTACCCCTATCCCAGGGTATGCTGTGCTTCTCGCCCCCTCCAAGACCTAAGCAGCTTTGCCCCTTTCCTTCCCATAGTGTCACATTTATCATCACGTTTTATGATTTATCACTGAGATTAATAGTCTTGGCTCAGGTGTGAAGTGCAAGTGCAAGTGCACTCAATCGTGAAGTGGATCACGGAGAAATTATAAGCCACAACTAGTTGCGTTTCCAGAGTGGATGGTGCGGTACAGAAGTCAGCTGCAAGGCAATGGCCGCTCCATCTCCTTTCTTTCTCCGAATCATCACATTTCTATAGCTTCATGTCATCCGAAAGTTAGCATGAAATAAAACCGGACATCTCCGCCTCGTCTCGTGCACTCTCTCATGGCTCAAACATTCGATACACACCCTAAGCGCTGGAAAATAAGCAGTGGTTACACAAGTACTGTACTGTACACGATTGTTAACAGGGGATCGAGATCTGGTGTGCATGCACGCATGTCGTGTTACCCCAGGTTTTGGCTCGCTTGGAACAGTCGATTTCGTTTTCGGTCAGTTGTCGGTTTGCGATCTTTCATGCTTGCTTTGCTTTGCCTGTTTATTTCTGGCTGGTTTGGAGGGAGGGAATTTGAGGGAGGGAGGGACTGGTTGGATGGGCGGTTGGGCGGTTGGGCTTGGAGGTGGAGGTGGAGGCCTTGATCCGGTGGGTTGGGGAAGGTAGGTAGGAGGTGGTATGATAGGTGGGCATGTGGGACCGAGGAAAGCGTTTATGGCTTTGGAAAAGAATAACATAGTGCTAATGTGCTGGTACGACAGAAAGATGAGAGTTGAGTTGAGTTGGGCAATATGAGATGTGATGGCGTCTACCATAGGCATGGGTAGGTAAGGTTAGCAACGGATAACGGATAAAGGCCAACACTCGTGATGCTCGAGTGGGGGTTGTGCAACGTGGTGTTTGGGGAAAGGGGGATTCGTACCTGGATAGTCTGAGTGGACTGTCGTACGAATTTTTTTCCGGTGTTGAGGGGTTAAAAAAAATCCAATGATTTATTTTTTAAACGTAAAGGAAAGCAAGAATGGGATCAAACAGTTTGCCACAATTGAAGTTATATCGCTTGCTGCCTTTACATACCCGACGAGGAGTCTTCCTAATGGTAGATGGCTGCTTTAATTTTTCTTTTATTTTTCTCTCTTTTTCTCTTTGGGTAGTGCTCAAGACTAATTAATGATCAGGGATTCAGAGCATGATGAGCTGTGTGTGAATGGAGCGTTTTCACTTGCTAGGTACTTGACCTTCTACCTGATTTCATGAAAATTTTATGACTGGCTGCCCGATATCATTTAACTCGCTGCTATGATTTCAACTTTTATGAATACTATTAACAACTTTCTTTTGATGGCGCTTAGGTTAGTCTGGGAAATATATACATGTGATAGAGGAGTGGGCAGAAGAGGTAAGTTGTATGTGCCGTGTTGTGTTGTGTTCCTAGCTGGGAAGGGGGGCGGCGGACGAGGATTTTCTTTAACATACGTGACAGTGATAGGAAGCTTCTGTGGTTTGAGTTTTACTCCATCTGATCCGCGTACTTTTGAATTCATAGGCAAGCTTAGCTGTTACTTCAGAACTGGTTGATGAAATTTCACAAGTAAACTTGGCTGTTGCTTCGTTGAAGTTCATATCGTCGAGTGTTGCCATGTCTAATTACAGGAGAAGTCAAAGGAGAAGAGAGAGTGAAAGGACTTTGATGTCTGCTCATCTGCTGCTTGAGTTGGTGGAAAGGGGTTTATATTGCCAGAGGTTCTTGTGCTTTATTAAAGAGGGAGTCATGAGAGGGAAGAAAGGAGCAGAACTGATGTCTACTCATCTGCTGCTTGATTGTGCCCTCCTACTTGGAAGGGAAACAACAACGCTTCACTCGAGTCCCGCTGGCTACAATGTTACAAGAACGGGACTAGAGAAGGGGGCTCACGAAATTCGAGTGAGGCCTTCTTCACTTCTAAGTACATCTGGCTCTTGAAGCTTTCAAGTTACTTTCCAAACCCTAGATGGGAAAACACGGGAAGGTTTCCTTCTAATATTTTCTACAAATCTTGCAATATACAAAATTTACCACTTTCATCTTCTACTCATCTATCTCAACCCATCTATTAACCGGTCCTTCTCATCTCCTCCTTCGCCAACTCAACAACATCCACCCAAATAGGCGGCCTACTACTCCCCTCCTGCCCAATCTCCTCACAATCCGCCCCAAACCACAATAACTCCTCCTCCGTCGCCCACTCCCCCATCCCCATAAACCCCACCGGCACCTTCCCCTCGGTCTTCTCCTCCGCCACCTCACCCGCCCCCTTCGCCCCGTGAGGAACCACAAACCCAGCCGGGACACTGATACTCGGCAACCCACAGAAATTCCCCATCCACACATACTCCATCGTCTTCAACGTCTGATCCCCATCGCTAATCCCGTACTTCAGATCCACGGGTTTCCCGACCTTCCAGCCCGCGCACGCCGTCGTCGGCGTCACGATGATCATGCCCGGATGCTGGGTCCAGAGCCAAGCGAGATGCTGCATCAAGACGTGGCGCAGTTTCTGCGCGAGGAGGAAGTCGGTCGACGGCGTGACGTTGCCGAGCGCGAGCATGATCCGGTTTGCGGGCGTCAGGCCTTTGGTTACGGGTAAGAGCGTCGCGGCATCCGTGAGCACGGTCATGGCGTGCGCGGTTTGGCCTTCGGGGAGGAAGGGGATCTTGATGGAGACTAAGGTGTATCCGTATTCTGAGACCAGGCGGTCCAGCATGTTGCGGCAGAGTGTTTGGATGGCAGGCGTGGCGCGAGAGAACCATGCCTCGCAGATCCCGAGTACCTTTTTACGGGTTGGAGAGGGGGTCAGGACGGTGGGGGAGGGTGGTGCGAAGAGGGATTCGTCGTCGGGTGCGCCGAGGACGGTGTACATTGCTGAGAGGGAGACAATGTCTGATGCCAGGGGACCGTTGACGGCGCAGGTGATGGAGTGGTTGAGGGCTGGCTTGAAGGAGAGGCGTCCGTGGGTGGGTTTGAGGCCGTAGACGGAGCAGAAGGATGCTGGGATGCGGATGCTGCCTCCGCCATCACTTCCAAGAGCGATGGGGACGAGACCTGTGCTGACTGTGTACGCGCAGCCGCTGGAGGAGCCGCCGGTATAGTACTGAGGGTTATATGGATTTGGAGGCGTTCCTTTGAAAGGGTTGTTGCCAGAAGTGTCTGGGATTGTCAGTAGGAGGTCAATAAAAGGGAGCCGAGAGACGTGCCCAAACCAAATTCATGCATATGGAGTTTTCCAACAACCACAGCTCCTGCTTCTTCCAGTTTCTTTACACACCAACTCGTGATGGAAGCTCCGTCTTTTGGCTTGCCAGTGTAGTCATTCTTGGAGCCCAAACACGTGGTATATCCGTCGATGTCATACTCATCTTTGACTGCTGTCGGCACACCATCTAGTGGTCCCAGTGAACGCTTTTCCTTGTACCTTAAAGTCGATGCTTCGGCTGCTGCTAGAACCAGTTCCACTTTACTGTCGAAGAAAGATATCGAGTGCTCACCAGGAGGTGAAATGTCTTTCCTGATCAGGGGAAGAATGGCTTTCGCTACGGCAGTAGGCGTGAGCTCTCCTGAAACATACATACGGTGATAATCAGCAACCGTGTAATACTTTCTCGATAGATTTTTTGCGGCTACATGGCCATTCGAGCCGTTTGCAAGATCTTTCTTCTCCGTTCCGGATGGCTCCGGAAATGGGATGACGGTTGGATCAAATCTTGGCGGTGTGTTCTCGATATGGACCTGTAGCTTCCTGAGGTTTGCAAATCCGGTGTTCTGCCATATTATGGTGCGTATGAAGCCGAACCATTCGAGTCTAGGAGATGTGAGCGGATGTTTGGGGGAAAGAGGAAGAGTACAGACAAAAGAACGGAGGTTGTCAAGTTGAACCAGCCTCGTACGGGTGGATTGCTCTTCCTGATGTCGTCGTACGGAGTCTCTGGCCTGTGGTCGTTGTCAATATTAGGTTTTCTGGTACTTGGATCTCGTGACGTGGTAGCACTGACCCCTGTATCGGTTCAGGACCCTGAAGCCATCTTTTGCCGGTTCCTGGAGTTGTCGCCATCGCTAATGTAAGGGGCGAAGCGGTCGAAGGATTATTTTTTGGATGCGACAGGAAACGGGATGTGTGGAGAAGTACTATTTGTGCTAAAAGGGTTGCCTAGGTACGTGGATCAGGAGGCGTCACCCTGTTTTTGTCACATGCCAATGAAACGGTCGAGGTCTAAAGAAGCGAGGCTCGCTTAGGTAGTGACAGGGGGAAGCTTAGCTCAACATCTCTTCATACCACAAGCACTTTGTTTCTTTCCTCTTTTCTACTCAATGATATGTAGCGTTCTGTGATGGAAATGGGAATGTAAGAAGAGAAGTTCTCTTAAGACAAGCGCTTCAAGTGAAATTGCGAAGACAAACTGAACCATATGTGGAAAATTCAAGATGTATGCAGTACACTTGGTACACTTGACTAGGTCAATTAGCACTGAGATTTGTTTTCCTGTTCTTCACGAATGTAATTTATTTTGTTACTTTCATGATTTGGGGCTGAAGTTCCGGTTTCTAAAGACTCATCAACCACATCAAATCCGCATACGGCGTCGAACACTCAGCCCCACCCAAACACCTCATCTAGCAACAGTATCCAGGGAGTTGAGTGTTACTCGTTCCAAGATAGCCCCAAGGAGGATTGCATCCATTACCTCCCGCATTATAATTGTCCGTATTAAATTCGTAGACCCAGCCTGGCAAATCCGCATGTTAGTCTTGTCACATCACCTCATGTCAGTCTGAGTATGAGTAGGGCACAAACCATTGGCGCACTGGCAAACAGCGTAATTGATGCAACAATCTGGTGCTTCACTGTGAGAGAACTTAGTGTGTGAAGAGATCATGAGGGTAGATTCTACGAACAAGGGATAACATCCACTGTTTTGGCGGGTCAGGAGATTACCATTGGGGGACTCGGCTGGTGCGCCCAAAACCGAGACAGCGGCGAAGGAGAGAGTAGCGAGAATTGTGGTGAACTTCATGATGATGATTGTACGTCTTGTGTTGAACTTTGAGCAGTGAAGAAGCTGTTGAGTTGAAGGCTTGATGCTAGAACGAAAGTGCTTCTACTGATCTTTTATAATTCCAGCCCTTGTCGGCCCGCGTGATTCTTTTGTGTATTGTGTAAGTGCGTCCACTTGTATCCACCACTTGAACGCTTCATTGTAGATCGCTTCAAGCAGGAGCCTGAGTTGACAAGATCCTTAGCCGTTCATCCTAGTGTGTATTTTGGTCGCAGTAGCTGGTAACCGAGCCGTCTTATTGCATATTGTTTTATTCGATCCCCACTGTCATGTACTTGCCATAAACCTTGTATTTTGGCTTCTTGAAAGTTCCTGTGCCTCTTTGCCGTAGCTCAAGCTACAAATTTTTTGACCAGCTCCCTGGAACGGGGGGATATTTCCTTGTATCGAGAAGTCGTAGGGACTTTCTTTTACTTTCATATTGTCAGGAATGTCATTGCAATGGGTGATTTAGTTGCAAACTGCACGCTTGCGCTCTCTTCCTTACTCTGTTTCAGAACTGACCTTTACCTTAAACATAGTGCGTTAAAAAGAAGCCAGAATCTAAGCTAATCTGTATCCAAAGTACGAATGGAATTATTTCGTAAACCAAAGGTTACTTCTATAGAAAAAACGATGACATCATGCTTGCGAGGCTGGATCACATCTCTAGCCGGGTCCTCGACCGCAGCATTGGACACTTGCAAGAGAGGCATTGGTGAACCACAATCTTCCGTTCCTCTAGATTGGTTGCACTTTTGGTAATCCTCGCGGTCTGCTGAGAAGATAAATCCTACCTTCCTGATTAGGGGAGCACGATACATTGATTTTCAATAGCGTTTGTATCCCCTGCGCCCAAAACCTACGTTGTGCGGTGAGGCTGTACGATGCGTGCTGTGAGATGGAGCCGTGAGATACGAGCCGCAATGCATAATTGGTGGTATAATTTCTAGGCTAAATTGCTAAATTACGGCGGCATATAGTACAGTAAGCCTCTACAAAGTAGTAACACACGGAGAAAACTCCGATAAGCAGGCCAGCCCAAAGATGCCGCTGTACAGCGGGGATATCATTTCAAGGTACAGCTCGTGGGAGAAGTACTAAACCCAAGGCAGTGCAACGGCCCGGTAAAAACCTCGGTTTTGCAGAATCCTCCTGTACTCCCTGGGCAGGCATGGATCGCAACGCAGCAGTCATCTGAGTGGACGAATGCCGCACGGCTGCAGCCTCAGAATACCAAACTCTAATTTTGCCTTGGAAAACTAAGAAACGCTAAGTAATAGACTCGGAGGAGGTTCCAAAAGCCAGATAGTTGGAGCCGGGGTTGAGCTACAGATCACTTAGCCGTTATATCCGTGCTGTAAGCGCCCTCCCCCACTAATAAGCACTACCGATAAAGCTTAGTTCAACTGCTCAGGCAGAGGCACCTGGCACCATGGTACCCCATTTTGTACGTGCCGCAGAAGTGCAGGAACTACATGAAGGATCTAATGGATTGCCGAGGCGGAAATGTCACTCCTACGAAGAGTTGACGAGTATTGTAAGAAGAGTTCTACATTACCACCTGCCGTTTCCAGCCTTCATTCCGAGGCATCAAGTCAATAGTTCCAGTTCCTAGACATGGGGAAGAGTAAAATGTTCACCTTAATTCATTGCGGAAAAGGACTGGTAAGTATTAGCATTCTGTAAGTCTACGATGGTTAAACGTTTTGATCCTCCATGAGCAGGGGGTGGGCGCTCGCTCGGAGAAAAAAGGTGGCCGATATTTTGCCAGCGCCCAAATCCGATAACCTTAAACTCGTCTTATTATCAACAAGAAATGAATGTATAGTATAATGAAATTGCTATTTAGATTCAATTGCTTCCCAAGAAGTATGCCTGAAAGCGATATCAATTTTGGAACGGGGGAGGGCGAGGAATAAAAGATTGAGTAGCTGACTTTAGGGTGTTCTCGCGTACCAAAGTCGACCCCTTTTCTCCGATTGACAGGCGGGGTGAGCCACGGGACGACGGGAGGCACTTTCAGTGGAGACAATTTTCGCGTGACTAGGACTAGGCTCAATAGGGGAATTCTCAACGACGAGCATCTTACATTTGAGAGATCCCAAAAGCATAGACACTAGACAAACATGCATACCTTTAGGTATCATAGTTGCGGATCTCGCCTGCCGGTGCGATTTGTCCTAATGTAACAGAGCGTCTCTCTCGTTCCACACATCCTACTTCCACTCCAACAAACAACAATCCACACCCCCTGAAGCCCCCTATACTTGATTCTCCTTTCCCACCTTTGCAATTTGCTACCCAAATTACTCTACAAACACTATACTGTAAGTGCTATTAAGTTGCGACCCACATTTCTACGAAGATAGCTTCGTGTCTACCTACAACGAACTGACGAGCAGCCAGCTATCCATCATGTTTCCCCGCCCACCATTACCTCCTGTAGAGCGTAAGCCGACGTTGCCGCTGCCTCTCGACATCCAACATGACGTTCCGGGTCTTCCACCTTTTGAGGTCGTCACCCAAACCGTGCTGGCCATGGCGGAAACGGCAGACGAGGCACGCCTCGTGCCTTACCTGCAGGGCGCCGCCTATGCTCAGCTGCGGGCAGGCCCCAGTGACCTGCTTCTGACCGCCATCGACCCCGCTACTGGAGACTCGGCCATCCATCGTGCCGCAGCCGCTGGCAACATCGATGGCCTGGACGCCATACTTGCCAGCTGGGGCCCTCACTTCAGAAACGTGCCTGAGATGGAGCGGCAGCTGTGGGTTCTAGTCACGCACCAAAACTTAGCCGGAGATACGGCTTTACACGCTGCGGCACGCACAGGCAGTGTCAGGGGAGTGAAAGGCGTTTATCGACTGTTCCACATGATGAACTGTCTCGATGTCGACGATAGCTTTCACGACGACGAGACGGCCAGGGCGGAGTCGGCAGATACAGACTACCCGATAGAAGTACCCGTGGAGTACTTTGATTGGTCTACAGTAGAGGACGAGCCAGATGCTCATCTCCCTGCGCTTGACTTCGTCTGCACAAAGAATCGAGCTGGGCGTGATGCAGCCGGAGAGGCGCGCTCAGCAGGTCATGAGGAACTGGCCGTCTGGTTGGATGGGCTAGTCGCAAGGCATGATCGGGATGGCATGAGCAAGGACGAAGATTACATGCGGAGAGCAAGGCTGACAGCTTTGAAGATCCACTGGTATCACGGTGACACAGAAGAGAAGTAAGAATCGCAAGGAGGTCAAAGCCCCGTTCTTTTCATAGCCGTACATTAAACCGTTCCCCCCTTAGTAGCTATATGACTTGCTGCACAAGTGACAACTCGTTGTGATTGACCTCTCGTCTCATTCTGCATAGCTGTCCTAACCCTGCGTGGTATAACCAGAGAAGAATTCAACCCTGTCACCATCTGCGTTGGCACCATTGGCGAGCGTGTAGTCATATGCAATCGCTGCGAGGGCATACGACTCGGGATTCGCCACGGCATACTCGTAATTGAGTCCGACGACCTGGGGCACCCCGCGCCCGGTAAAGAGGTAATAGACTTCCCCTACCGTCGGATAGGAAACGTCGTTGCCGAGTACAAGATGAAACATCTCATGAAGAAAGGTAGTAGCAGAGGGCAAGAGGGCTGACAGCTGTTGGAAGTTGCTGTTTGCAGTGCCTTTTGGGACATCTGCCTTGGGGACCGGATTTGCTGCCACCGATCGGCGTCCCACGTAATGAGCAGTTGCCAGGTTAGCAGGAGTGTTGGCATTTGCGGTGGCGCCGAGCCCCTTTGGACAGAGGGTGATTGAGCTGGGGCTCAGTGAGTGTTGCGTTACTCCCAAGTATCCTGGACCGGAGCAGGCTCCAGCATTTGCACTACTCACGTAGCCCCTATCGAAAATATATGCCTTGTGCTTGGAACTCCAGTACTAATATGCCCAAACAAAACCATTAGTAGCGGATCTTATAATGAAAAGACTTGGCGGAAAGAAAAAAGCTGATCACAGGACTTACTGGAACTGCGTTGGTGCCTTTTAGTGCAGTAGTTTCCTGTTTTTGCCTGGTTATATACATTTGCTCTTCGTTAAGCAGCATCTCTGTTCCAGTGTATATATTCGGATATGTCTCCCCAGCAGTGTCTAGCGCTGCATCTTTCATGGAATATTTTTGAAGCCAATTGTGATAACAAAATAGATACGGTGTCCCGGTCTCTTGACCATTGTTAACAGCTCCACCGTTTTGAATCCAGTTTGCAACACGACTGTACGCTGCTGCGATGTGCATTTGTATGAGCAATTTGCAACAACAATCTTCCTTTGGGAACGAGAATACTTACTCCCTATAGCCTGCAGTTGGGCTGCAGTCATCGGGGGGCTTTCCACCTCGAAGAAGGAATCTAGGAGCCGTCTGGCCTCCCCGACATCGTTGCCGTAGTCTGTTACCAGTTGGGCGCCTACAGTTAGAAGGCCGAGGGCATCTTGGAGGTTATTTTGCATAGTCGTCTGGCCGGCATACTGGCATCCTCCTCCGTTGTTGGTGGTAAAGTCGACTTGGAAAAGGGTGCCAACAGCTTGCGCATTCTGAGCAAGGCTGTTGGATGCCAGGCACAGGACTACAAGACATGTTAGTATTGATTCCGAAAAACAAAACGTGATAAGAGTAGGAGCAAGTAAAGCAGCTTCGAGGTGATTGAATACGATTACGCTTTGGGGAGTTAATAACAAAGAAATAGGCTGATCACTGATGGAAGCACAGAGAGGCAACTTCATTGCAGCGGTGCAAGAAGGTTTCCTGGACTGATGAATTTTGAGAATGTCACCAGGCAATGAGAAATGAGCGGCGAAAGATGGTCTGAGTCTGAGAGAGGAGCAGACGCCACACAACAAGTGATGTGTAGCACGGGAAGATTCGTTGCACTTGAAGTCACAATGCATTCAAAAGCGGATGATTCGGCATCCCTGAGGTATCTACCTTTTTTCAACCAAGGATAAATTTGAGTTATCGGATGATTGATTTGGGAGGGTCCAAAAATTATTCTTACTTGCCGTAATTATCTGTAAATTAGCCATTAGTAGACAAAAGGAGGAAACAGGTGGGCTGTAGCACGTGGATAAACAGAGATTATTTCTGGCAAGAAGTCCGCAAACTACTAGTATACGACCGGTAAGATATTACATCATTCTGCGCGACTTGATAGTTCCTGAGCAAATATGTGGCGCAGGCTGATCTGCATCTGAGTTTGTATTGTTGTCTGTCCTACCTTCCGTAAGGTTGCTAGGGATGGACCTCAATAGACTAACCGCGCCGCACGGCTAAATGCTGCAAGGTCCTGTAGGCGACCGAGCACCTCCCCCCTCAGGGGTCCACGCATTCCAGTGGCACGGCTCACGAGCCCTCCAGAACCTCCGACTTCCGTACTAATTCCATCGCACTAACACCTAAGTCATTCAAGAGGCCGATTTCAACGTTACCATACTATTGTCTAGGAACAGGATATCCACATCTTTGGGCGACATGGATTCTATGCACACTCACCGAGTCTGTGGCCATTTCTGCAGCGGGCTCCCAACTCATTCCCCATCGCTTACTCGTAACCGTGGCTTTCTCTCAAACTGTCGATCAGCAGCGAATACAGCAGCCAGAGAGCGAAGATAGCAGACCGTCGACTGAACAACAAAGACATGGCGCTGCTGCGGACACTGCTGTTGATCAATGGTTTGGCCATTGCTATTGCAGGCCTCACCATCACACACACACCTATAGGTTCCGCACCTCCACTGCCTTTAGGAACACCTCATGTCAGTATCATCGGCCAAATATATTCTTACCTGAGTGATAACTTAGTTTTAGCCGCCTCCTGATTATATGAAAGACAATGTCAACAACTATTTTGGCACAGCACCTGATAAGGGCTCTCTCACAGGTCCGGTCCTTGGACCCCTCAACGGGAGCACGCTAGCTGCTATACACGGTGACAAGCACACACGTCAGAATAGCGATAGTTTCTGGTTATCAAGTCTGGCGAGCGCGGGAGAGGTCAGTGTCTTGATAATTTTTTCCTTGTTATTATTGCTATGGATCAGTACTGATCTGGAAACAGATGCCTTTTGCCCCCTCTGGATACCAAGTCTATCGCAACGTGAAAGACTTTGGTGCGAAGGGCGATGGTGTTACAGACGACACAGCGGCTATCAACCGTGCAGCCGCTGCCTTTAGTTCTAGCGACTTGACCACCTTGCGCTGTGGTGCTAATTGTGGCTCTACGACAACGCTTGGCGCAGTTGTTTACTTTCCAGAGGGTACTTACATGATTTCTACGCCCATCATACAGTACTACTACACGCAGTTCATTGGCAACCCAACGAACAAGCCCGTTATCAAAGGTACCTTCAACTTTACCGGTATTGCCCTGTTCGACTCAGACTTCTATATTCCCGGTGATAATGGTGGAGAGTGGTATATTAACCAGAGCAATTTCTACCGCCAGATCCGTAACTTTAAATTTGATATGACAGGTCAGAATTGGACGAATTGGGACAATGGTCAGCAGTACTGGCCTACAGGGATTCATTGGCAGGTTGGACAAGCCACAAGCATCACCAATTGCGACTTTGTGATGTCTGTATCCACCGCTACACAGCGGGCAACAGGTGTGGGAATCGCTATGGAAAACGGCAGCGGTGGCTTTGTGTCAGACTTGACATTTACGGGAGGGTAAGTCTGCACTTCTGACTGTTTACAAAAGACCCGTTCTCAACTTATCGCTAGGAATATCGGTTTCGTCGCTGGCAGTCAGCAGTTTACGGCAAACAATTTGCAATTCACTTCATGCTTGACTGCTGTTTTCAGCCAATGGAACTGGGGATTTACGTGGAAAAATATTTACGTGCTCTCCTGCTATATCGCCTTTGACTGCACGTCATACTCGGGTGTTACTCGCCAAGGTACAGGTTCTATCACCGTACTCGACTCGCATTTCAATGGTGTGCCCTATGCAATCACGGTTGATACGTTAGGTGACGAGCAACCTAATATTGTACTCGACAACTTACTGGTTGAGAACTCGGCCTCGGTGGTGCTTATCAACGGTGGCGAGACTGTCCTTGACGGCTCTAATGGCGCCCTGTATTTCAACTCTTGGGCCCAGGGTTACCAGTACCTCCCCTCTGGAGGTGGCGGGAAGATGACTGGGTTCGTCAACCCAGCGCCAGTAAAATCGGAGTCGCTATTAGATAGCAGTGGGGCTTACTTCACACGGTCCAAGCCGCAGTACGAAACGGTCGACGCTGGCAGCATTATCGTGGCCACTGCCCACGGCGTGAGCAACAGTGGTACAGGCGACCAATCTGGTGCTATAAACACACTGCTCTCGAACAATGTTGGGGCGGTGATCTTCTTTCCGGCAGGTGTGTACTTGGTGGAGAACACAGTGAAAGTCCCCGTGGGGAGTACCATCGTTGGCTCTGGATGGAGCCAGATTATGGGCACTGGCTCTTATTTTCAGGACGCTGCAAACCCTGCAGTGATGGTGCAGGTTGGCAACCAAGGTGACTCGGGCGTGATCGAGATTTCCGACATGCTCTTTACGGTGCAGGGCCCCACGGCCGGAGCCATCTTACTGGAATGGAATGTGCACGAGACCACTCAGGGTAGTGGTAAGTAATCCGGATTCTTCAACGCTCTTTATCCTCTTTCCTTCCCTTTCCTCAGGTTCCCGAAGTAGTCTTATTTGCTTCCCTCTTTCCTTGTTCCAATTTGCACTGGAACCCTTTCACCACACTCACTTACATACACCAGCGGCCATGTGGGATAGTCATTTTCGTATTGGCGGCGCCGCCAACACGAATCTTCAGCTCGCCGACTGTCCAGCTGGCGCAAGCTCTGTCAAAACTGCCTGCATGGCTGCTTCGATGCTGATGCACGTCACCACCGACGCCTCAGGCTACTTTGAAAACGTGTGGGGATGGGTGGCCGACCACGATCTTGACAACCCTTTGAACGCTCAAGCTACGGAAAGCCCGGAGGGAGTGCCCCTCAATGTCCAGACGGATATTTCCATCTACGCTGGCCGAGGCATCCTGATCGAGTCTCAAGGTCCAACCTGGCTCTATGGGACAGCCTGGGAGCATTCGCAGATGTACCAGTACCAATTACTCAATGCATCCAATATCTATCTGGGCCACATGCAGACCGAGACGCCTTACTACCAACCCAATCCGCCTTCCACGCAACCGTACACGGCGGGCGGCTTTGCGGGCGACCCAACGTTCGAGGACTGTTTTACCGATCAGTGTCGGCACGCGTGGGCACTGCGTATCGTCAACTCGAGTAACGTTTTTATTTATAGTGCCGGCTTCTACTCCTTCTTTGAAAACAACGAATTAGGCTGCACAGACACTGAGTCTTGCCAGTTGGGACTTATTGATACGGAATACTCGGAGGGTGTGTGGATATACAACATCTTCACCAAGGGCAATGTCCAGATCGTCTCACCAGGCGGCCTGCCCCCGCTTCTCTTCAACGACACCACCACCGATGGTTACACGAGCGAGATCGCTGCCTGGCTGGCTCTGAGCCTGGGTGGTGCCAACCTGGGTTCCGGAGAAGGCAATGGAACAGGCGGTGGCGACACTGTCTATATCGACCCTAGCATCTGGCCATCAGGATACGGCGGTACGGGAGGGGGAAGCTCAGGGGCAGGCTCAGGGGCGACTGTGACCTGTCCCGCTCCACCTTGCACCTACGTCTTCCCGCCCATTACTTTACCCACGCCCACAACCATAATCTTTCCAGGATCTACGACGAGTCTCGAAGTCGGTTGCTTCAGCTCGGCTATATACACTGACATTAACGGCAACACGAGTAGCACAAGCGTGTATGTCGCAGTTACTGTGACCACGGTCCTGACCGTCCCTGCGCTGACAACAAGCGTGCTCCCAATCTCGAATGTGCCCATCGTGTCGGGAATTGACTCAACTGCCATTTATCCCGAAATCAGCGTCAGACCGCCGCCATTCATCATCACGGATAACGATGCGCCCCTGTCCAGTGCTGGCTACTCGTGCATACCCAGCCCGTCGAACACAAGAACGATTACGCCGACGCCGTGGCCGTGGACGCCATTCCCAATCAACGGGACGACACCGCCGAGTACCACCACAACGCCTTTTATCATCATCACGCATACTACTGGCGGGGCAGGGCCAACTTGCTCAGGCGGCTGCGGCTCGATTTGCACGTCGTTCTGCAGTTCACCCTGTAGCGTCGGGTGCAACACCAACGGTGCTGATTGTACTGCCGCGACATGCACACAGGTTTGTGATTTCTCTGTTCTTGGCTGCTTCTCGAAACTAGTAACTAACTCTTGCTTTCGTAGGGCGGTGATTGTGCAGGGCCGACATGCACTGCCGGTGGCGACTGTGACGGGCCAAATTGTACTCGGGGAGGCGATTGCACAGGACCTAAGTGCGATCATGGAGGTGAATGTGAAGGGCCAAACTGCCATCGCGGAGGTTCGTGTTGGGGGCTGTTTTGCCATCACGGCGGTGACTGTATTGGCCCCATTTGCCATCATGGCGGTGGATGTGGACCACTGGGATGCCCACCAGGGGATTGTGTTGGCCCTCAGTGTACAACCCCTGGAGACGATAATGACGACGATGGTGATGATGGTAAGGGAACGCAAAATCATCAACTCCATCTGTGCTAACCAAGAACTTTGCAGGTTTCACGGATTCCAATGATCCCAACAGCGTAGAATCGAGTTCCGAAGAATGCACCACAAGCACCTTTAGTTCCTGTCGGACCCTCTGCCTCGCTGGTCCAACGACGAGTTGCACATCGTCGTCAACGACTTGTAGCGATGTTATCGGGTGTGATACAACGGGAACCAGCTGGGCCAGCACCATCACGCCCGCACCTGCAGTGATAATGGGTATCTCGGACTCCTGGCCTCAAGAGACTGACGACGCCGGCTACGATATATCAGCCGCAGCCAGCATTATATCGTTTCTCAGTGGTATTGGCGATTTTGGCACCATGACAGCAAAACCCACCACCACTCCACCTCCCACAACATCCTTCATCACATGCAGTCATTATGACGCAGACCCTGATGGAGGTATTACCTCAGCCTACTGCGTTTGCTCGAGCTCAACATTTTCGGAGTCGGTCGATACGAGCGTCACTCCGGCAAACAGCTGCGCATACACGACTCTGCCCAGTCAAACCATCACCCCGCCAATCCAGATCATAGTGACCACAGAGTCGAGCATCTGTTCAGTATGTACCTTTGTTGGACAGTTTGAAACGTGCACAAGCATACCGAAGTGCACGCCAGCACAAACTACAACCTCAACTTCACCCCCATACCCAACCAACACAGCGGAAAATGTGGGCGGTGCTTATTGCTTCAGCTCATCCGATGGCAACTACGTGCAATTCACCCAGAGTGATGCCCAGGACGTTGTCCAGTCTTTCTGCTCCCAGAATTATGTGTTGGAACCTGGCAATACCTACGGCTTTGCCGAAGGGGATGAACAAACCGGATACACCGTGATCGCGGCGGCGAGCTGGGCAGCGGACCAGACTGGCTGTGGCGCAGAAGCAGACTTTCCCTTCAACGCAAACTCAAATGAGTGTCTTGATGGCTGGAGTACCGACTTCTATTGCGCTAACGAGGATGGTTCCGAGACAACCAGCTATGGCGGAGCATATGTGCTGGAGCCCCCAGGCAGTGTAGGCTGCATCTTGATCAGTCTGTATGCATACTCGACTTCCAGCAGTAAACGCGCATCGTGGATCCGCGGTCTTGGTGACATCCCAGGCCCTGTAGTGTACAACAGCACGGCTGACCACCTCAACGTCACCGCGCTGCGGCAAAACGTGACCGCGCCGCCGGTCTGGCATCCATCTAACAACACGCACCTGGTGCACACAAATCATCTTTTCAATCATTCAATGCTTGCTTTGCTGCTAAATGGCACGGCGATATATTGATTTACTTAGCGGAAAGTGTGGAGGTAAATGTTGGATTCTGGTAGGCCGGCGATGAATTGGTCTTCGTCCTAGATATAAGAGGAATTGCAATCAATGAAATGTAGCATGACTTCATCATATATAGGAGCTTATGTAGGGACTCCAAAGCCCTATCCTTTAGCAATCGAGATCTATAGCAAGTTCCTTTGCACCTTGGATCTTGGGAGCAGTTCCGCCATGACTCGTTAGCAAGAATCCAGAGGTTTCCCCAGAGCAAGAAGATATTATTCTCCTGATGCCAATGTAACGCGCTTTTCTTGTCCTAGGCCAGGGATTCATGATGATAGAGAAAGAGCGGATTCGAAATGGCGTCGTACTGGTAAGTAAGATCTTCTCGTCTTCCTTTAACTTACCAATTGAGAGGATGTGACAGTTGAGATGAAACCTTCAGCCTGATATTAAAGCCAAATGTGTATATTGGGATGAATACAGCTAGGGGCTCACTGCTTCCATGCATAATGTTGAGGTGTACATGGTTTGGGCAGACGTCTCCGGAATCAATCAACTTGCGTTGAATCTTGATATCGGCGTGGATAAGCCTGGCTGGTGCTTGAGCGGGACGCCATCTTTGGAGACGCAGCTCTGCAGGTAGCCTTGTGAAGAGATGGAATTGAAGAGAGAGGAATTATCGAAGAATCCCTGAGCACCTTGGAACGACACATCAAAATCTTATCTTGGACTCGAAGGTTTCGTGAAGGTTGCGGGTCCAAGAGCGGGGTTGGCAAGGGCGAGGGACGGGCCGCTTCATCGCTGCCCCCACGTTGCTCCTGTCAAGCTCTAGACTGCTCTATTTTTGAAGTAGAAGCGAGCCGTTCCTGCACAAGGCTGCGTGAAACTACCTCAATTGGCTCGCCAGACTCGGTGTCAGCACTAACGAACCCCATGGCGTAGGTCTGTGCGTTCAGCGTATTTTGCATCGCGACGGTAGGGCAACATGGATAAAGCCTTTCAAGTACTGGCGCAAGGCTTGCCTCATGGCGTACCTAAATCATACCGTGCCCTTGCAGATCATGGCAATGTCCCTCGCTCTACACTCCATCGAGTTACATCAATAAGTGTAAGTTAATGGCAAAGCCGTGAGAAAGAAGCCCTCATGGCTTATCTAATATTCAGCCGCCTTCCCAGATTGCGGATTTTCTGCTTCAAAGACCTCGAATTTACTACTCCACGCTCTGTTAACTCATTTTGGCCTACCTTCGACTCAACAGACGCAACTTGCAATGCTTGAAGCCGATCTTCACGTTGCAAATACCGGTTCAAAGAGGGCCCTTGGACAGTTGTGTATCCAGATAATGCTCGATTATACATTGCCTTTGCCATGTCTTACCGGTCAGTTTGCGAGAAGAGGTCTCCAAAAGCGAATATGGTATGTAATGCCGGCAAATAAGACGATACAAGTTCAAGGCCAAGAGTGTCCTTATAGCCTTATAGTGCCCGAATATACATCTTCTCAGCCTCGGCCAGCTTGTCTTGGTCGGCGTAGAGCAGGCCTAGATTATTGACCGTTGAGAGTGTCGATGTGTGGTCCGGTCCAAGTGCCTCCTCAAAGCCTTGGAGCGCTCGAATAAACATCTTCTCGGCCTCGGCTAGCTTGTCTTGATCGGAGTAGAGCAGGCCTAGATTATTGACCGTTTCGAGTGTCGATATGTGGTCCGGTCCAAGTGCCTCCTCAATACCTTGGAGCACTCGAATAAATATCTTCTCGATCTCGGCTAGCTTGCCTTGATCGGCGTAAAGCAGGCCTAGATTATTGACCGTTTCGAGTGTCGATATATGGTCCGGTCCAAGTGCCTCCTCAAAGCCTTGGAGCGCTCGAATAAACATCTTCTCGGTCTCGGCTAGCTTGCCTTGGTCGGTATAGAATAGGCCTAGATTATTGACCGTTTCGAGTATCGATATGTGGTCCGGTCCAAGTGCCTCCTTAATACCTTAGAGCGCTCGAATAAACATCTTCTCGGTCTCAGCTAGCTTGTCTTATTCAATGTAAAGCAGGCCTAGATTACTAACCGTTTCGAGTATCGATATGTGGTCCGGTCCAAGTACCTCCTTAAAGCCTTGGAGCGCTTGAATAAACATCTTCTCGACCTCGGCTAGCTTGCCTTGTTCGGTGTAAAGGTTACCTAGATTATTAACCGTTTCGAGTATCGATATATGGTCCGGTCCAAGTGCCTCCTCAAAGCCTTGGAGCACTCAAATAAACATCTTCTCGGCCTCGGTTAACTTACCTTATTCGGTATAAAGGTTATCTAGATTATTAACCGTTTCGAGTATCGATATGTGGTCTGGTCCAAGTGCCTTCTCAAAGCCTTGAAGTGCTCGAATATATATCTTCTCGGCCTCGGTCAACTTGCCTTAGTCGGTGAAAAGGTCACCAAGATTGTGAAAAGCCCAATCTAGTCCGTCTATATTTAATTTACTATCTACTATAAAGACATTTTGTTATATTGTATACTGAAGAAGTCGCTGTTGTAAGAGCCACCAGTCCTTTTTATCTGTACTAGGAATATGTGAGGTTATACAAGTCAAGGCCAGATATGCAAGGCTCTCGTCCCATTCCTTGTTGAGTACAAATACTGTCCATGAGTGAATACAGCTATATATACTATATCCTCCAGATCCGACCTGCTATTGAGGAGGCCTGTCTGGATCAACTAGTCCGAAAGTATATAGTAGAGTGATAGCCTTATTAAAGTTGAGTTCGTCCTCTATAAGCTTCTGTATCTATTTATTATCTGTAGAGTTTACATGCTGAAGAAGGTCAAACCACAGGTCCTATTGATTAAAATATGTCTATAACTTGAGTAGTTTTGCTGATACTCCATTCTGCTATTGGATCCGATCGAAAGTGATCTGTTATATAGTATATAATATACGATCTTTATAGGAATCCAACAGGGGACTTGTCGCTTGAAGCTTTAACCATAATGTCTTATAGAGCTGGAGATAGTCCGAAAAGCTTGTTGTCACGTGCTCGAGATAATTATACCCCTGCTGTGGCTAGAGTAAGTGGTAGACTGTCTAGTTCTTTGACAAGTATTATAACATCAGGATCTGCCTTATTAGTATTGTCTTTATTCCTACTATTAATCATATCGATATACCCTTTTCAATGCCTTTATATTCTGATATATTAGACACAATCTCAAGACCTTCCTTAACATCTAGCAATTTTTGAATATGAATTCGTTCACTGTACCTGACTCGTGATGACCGTATTATAATAATAACCGAGCCATGATCAGAGTGGAGAAGGGATTGAAGGATATCGACTACCGAGCCGTCGGGATTATTAAATGCCTTAGGGTTATCGAGATTATTATATATTATGAGTCACCTTGTATTCCGCGGAAAGTCGAGCCAAGTCTTGACTGTATTCACAACTTGATCGAGATCTTTATCTTGGACTATACTTGATAGCGTATTGGTTAATGGATAATGCCTGAGTACTTGCTGAGTGATGTCCCGAAAGCTCAGCTTGAGAGAGTCCTCATTATTAGCGTTTAACCAGAAGATTACTATATCCCTTCGACTGCTGAGACATTATCCAGCGCTAAGCAGGGGAGTCTCGCTTGGCGCCCGAGCATTAACCGAGCATAATTTTATGTACCTTTGCATACAAATTTATTAGTAAGCTACATCAACTAAATGAAAACGCGCTCCGCATTTCTCCCTAAATTAACACGTTCTAATAGCCGATTCCAGCGACTTTTCCGACACTTCCAGCGCTTGTTATAGCGTGCGATCCAGCACACCTCTACAACCTACAGGACGAAAATCGAAGGTTCTTGAGGATATAATCGAAAAGTTAGAGCCGGTTACTAACATTACATATACGCCCTTTGAATACGAGCCCCGCCAGTCAGCTAAAGCACTCCTGCCTGCTTCCTTCCCTTCAAACCCACGCCCATTCGACTATTTCAGCCTGTTCTTTACTCCCGATATCTTCAAAACGATTACTACAAATACTAATCGATACGCGAATTTATACAGGATACGGGTATAACAAGAGAGGACACGGGAATAGTCGGATCTACTTTTAGAGGAGCTATATACTTTTATCGGTGCTATTATTTATATAGGGATCTATCATGAGTCTAAGATTAAGTTATACTGGAATTCAGACTTTGATATGGGTCCTTTACACTCAATAACAATCCACATATCATTAAATCGTTTTTAACAAATCAAGTATTATTACCATATCTCATGTCCCGAAAATGACAAATACAATAATTATCATCTGCCCACTAACAAAATTTGGTAATATAAGCTGGAACCTCTTACTTCAATTATTCAAAAATCATCTCAGGAATATTTCTCTCCTTTATCAAAAGTGAATATCGACGAAGTTATAATACGATTTTTTGGTCAGTAAGTATAACTCTCTTTTTCAATCTTCTCTTACCCCGCTACCCCACTAACAATTAATTATTTAGGTCCTCTCACATCTACAAAATACCCAAAAAACTAATTAAAGAGGGATATAAGGTATTTGGGATCGCGGATCACGGTTATTTATATACTTGGATATAGAACTCAAGAGAGAAGGGTTTACAGACCATATTCAAATACCCTACCCTCACACCCACCGGCAGTCTCGTGTGTACACTTGCACTTATACTCCCCCGACAGCAGCTTATAATATATATGAACAATTACTTCACCTCAATACCCTTATTTGTTAAACTACAGGCTTGCAAGTTTGGTATTGTGGGAACTACACGCCCGTACAAGGCGTTCCCTGATTCTCTGTTAATAATAAAAAAACGATTTGCAAAAAAACTACCCTGGAATACTCTCTTGGCGACAGTAGAACAGGATATACTCTGCTTAGCTTGGCAGGATAATAATATTATTCTCGCATTAAGTAATATCTATACTATAAATAAAGCGGAGAATATAATAGAGAGGAAAAGGAGACATCCTGCAAAGACATTAACAAATGGGCATATTATACGGGAGGTTTTTGGAACGGATTCAGTTAAGGAGCTCCGGATTCCTTGTTTTATCAACAATTACAACCATAATATAGGAGATATCGATCTCGCAAATCAATTTAGGGAAGCATACGAAACCCACAAGCCTAGCTTGAGGAACTGGTAGCCTTTATTCTACTAGTTAATCGACATAGCTTACATGAACAGTTATATACTATATCACTTGCACACGACTGAAAAACACCCGCTTTCGCACTTACAATTTAGGCAGGAACTTGCTCGTAAACTATTAAGTTATTCGGAGAAAGTGAAGCTTCAGAGCTTACAGGTAGAATTAGGAGATAGGAGAGTATTTAGTCCTGAACTTCAACACCTACATTATTGGGAGAAATATCCGAATAAGGCTACCTGCATATAGTATTCCTACAAGACCAAGTATAGGAGAGTATTAGGAAAGGAAATAAAGGGTACTCTGAAACGCCCACGAGGTGATTGTGTATTTTGTAATATTCCCCTCTATAAAGAGGGGGGGTGCTGGCGGAGTTATCATTCAGTTAATATAGTTTACTAATAAATTTGTATACAAAGATATATAAAATTATACTCGGTTAATACTCGGGCACCAAGCGAGACTCCCCTGCTTAGCGCTGGACAATGTCTCAGCAGTCGAAGGGATACTTCTCCTTATACTGTCTAGTATATGTAATCGCCAGCTGGGTCTTCTCTATATCCCCAAGACTATATAGGACGATATAGGATTGACTATTATAACCTTGAAGTAGCTTATATATCTTCGATAGTTCCTTCTCTCTGGTAATAAGCTATACAGTTATAGGTAATGACACGAGATTAAACTCGATAGTAAATTATTCAAAATCGATCCCTGTACTGGTCAGTTTCATTACTTCAGTTAATATATCTATATAAATATCTTACCTTTACATAGCTTATGGATCTCTTCCTCCAGTTGCCTAAATGCCTAGTCCCTTCTCTCCCCGTAATTTGGTACCATAGACACATTAAAGATCCCGATCAAGTAATAAGCTTCATCCTCTTCAATTATAGTATTACGGCACTCTGCCCACGATCTCCGCTCTTTAATACTAAAATTCGATAATACATCACCTCGGAGAGCTTTATTCGCGATACCGGTAATCTCGTATATCGCTGACTCGAATATTAATTTGTTCCTAAGTCGCTTACCCTCCAAGCTAAAAAAATCGACCAGCCTTGGTGCGATGAGCTCCTGTAGCGTCCAGTCTCGGGTGAACTATCGACTCTTCCTGAAGGCTTCTTCCCATACCTGCTGGTCATCCGCCCCGGTATCCGGCTTAGAGATATCTGTCAGGTAAACATAGTAGCGCGTAGCATTCTGATACTACCAAAACATGGAATTAATCGCCGCGCCAAGCTCAACTGTATTCTTCTTATCGATACAGCAAGTGTCCACCCAGAAGTATTCAAGCCCATCTATTGCGGCCTGCTTCGTACAGAATTGTATCTTCCTCCACCCAGTCTTGTTCACAGTCTTGCTCTTGTCCTTGCCCTTCTTCAAGTCTTGATAGATGACCTCCTCTTCTCCCCAGGTATAAGAGAGTATTGCGTAGGCAGGGACTTCACCGCTGGTAGGTTCGCGAAAGACAATCTCGCCGTCGGGTTTGCGTTACAAGAGGCGTATAAGACTCGTGCTGGAGGTTCGCGAGCAATCTCATAGCAAGCGCGAGTCGTATCACTAATTCGGCAAATGGGCCCAAGCACCGCTATTTGAAGGTCGAGACATTGAAGAACTGAGCGTGAGAAGGATATGCAGTCGTGATTGTAGGGGCCGCCCACGAGGCTGCGTGGCGCAATCTGGCCAAGCCACTTGCATGGCGACCGTAGACAGAACGCGAAGGACGCTTCATTTTATTGGAAACCTCACACACTACAGGATTGGATTCTAGGACTGCGATGCCTGCTTCTACAAAGCTGAAGAGCAGTAAGATGCTATAGGTGGGGATTCAGGCGACGGAGACGGTTATAAAGGCATCCACGGTCGCTGAAAGAGGGACTGCTTGGCATGGCCACTTTTTGCTCTGGTTGGACGATGTCGGGAAGCGGAATTTTCCGGCAGATCTACCACGTGCAGCCACAAACGTCGCAGCCACACGTTTAGCAGCCACAGATTTTATTACAATTTTACCTAGATTACTATCCCCTCGTCCGGTGAGACATTTCCCACGCCAGGCATAACAACTAAAATAACGTATCTGCCTGACGGTTTTCGGCTGTGATGCCTGGCGTGGGAAATGTCTCACCGGACGAGGGGATAACCACACCGCCGCTGACCAGGATCCTTGATCGCTTGATTAGAGGAGGTATCAGCCTTTGTGGCGACAGCGTATAACATAGCGCGCTCTGGCCCGCCACAAGACTGAGAATACCGTTTTAGCATTATAATAAAATCTAGATATCTATATCTAATCGTTTTAGGACTTTAAAAGGTGGAAAAAGCTTGATAGTGGTGTTGTGAGTCAAAGGGTCTATTATCCCATCGGCTGCCGTCAGGTACGCTAGGTCCGTGCGTTAGGTTAAGCGAACCAATGAAATGACGTGTTCTGAGGCTTTAGCGATGTCTCCCTATAATTTAATGGTCCATGCCCTGAAAGTTAGCGACATCATTGCTAAAATACAGCGAGCTTTAGTGGCAAGTTTTGGTGTTCCTCTCCCTCGCTTGCTCAGTAAGCTTGCGTACGGTAGGTACCTAACGGCAGCCGATGGGATAGTATCAAAGGAGGGGCCCTCCGTAAATTCAAGGGGGCGGCGACGACGTGGTTATAATTTTCGGAATTGATAGGTCGGGAGTGTTCCGGAGAGGCATATAATACAACTGATATAAAAATAAATAGAAATTTTTACACGTTCATAGATTTTTAGTCGCTTGAATTCCAAGTACCTACGTTTTGTCTCGTTACAGGGTGCGTCTCGGCACGCAGGGATAGACGTTAGTATTTATCCTTGCGTAATCTCTCTTTCCATCTCAAACATCAGACCTTACATACCCCATACCCGCCTCGATGATTCTACTTCAATTTCGAAGGCAAGTAACTGACTCATGAAACTGTTTGGAAAACGACTTGCACGTTGCTCCTCAATATCATGGAGCACATAAAAGTAGCTATCATCGGAGCAGGTATGTATCACATTGTACAGCTGTCCAAATTCCTCTGTCTTCGACCTCAAAACGGCCGTCACTTTGTGTATCGAGTACTTACAGACATTGAACAGGATGGTCGGGTCTCACACTCGCAAAAACATACACTCAGGTCCATCCAGATATTGATCTCGTTGTTCTTGAAGCCGCCGATTCTGTAGGTGGAGTATGGGCCAGCCATCGCTTCTACCCAGGGCTCCGAACGAACAGTATCCTGGGCTCCTATGAGAACCCCGACTTTCCCATGACGGTGGAAAAGTATGGAGTCAAGCCTGGAGAGCACATTCCTGGAACAGTCGTTCATCGGTACATGACAGAGTTTGCCAAGAAATTTGATGTCTGGCCTCGAATCCGTTTCGGTACTAAGGTTGAAGAGATTCAGCAGGGCTCAGATAAACAATGGATCCTCACTCTCACTACGTTTCAGTCCGCTGATGGCAAAGAGACGACTCAGACGAAGAAGATCACTGCTGATAAACTCGTCATTGCAACTGGAGTCACTGGCAACCCGAACATGCCTAACATTCCGGGGGCTGATGAGTTCGATGCACCTCTTTTCCATGCTAAAGACTTTCTGGAAAAGAAGGAACTTCTGCACACAGCCAAGAAAGTGGTCGTTTACGGTGGCTCAAAATCTGCAGTGAGGACATCCAAGCTCTTACTAGAACTTTCGCACTTACTTTGAATCGAGTGTAATCGAGATGGAAGCGATTTTGAGGAGAAAACTGCTGACTTTTCCTCTCTAGTGGGATGCGGTTTATGCATACGCTACTTCTGGAACCCAGGTTGAATGGGTCATCAGAGAGTCAGGCGGTGGACCCTGTTGGATGTCTCCCATATTGGTCACCCCTTTGAAAAGATGTTTGGAGTATTTGGTCCTAACTCGGCTATTGTCACTATTCAACCCTACCTTCTTAGGGAACAACGATGGATATGACTTTTGGCGTCGACTTCTCCACGGCACTGCCATAGGTCGATGGTTCGTTAACAAGTTCTGGGGCACCTTAGAAGGCGATGTCGTGCAACTGAACGGTTTCGACAGTGATCCGGAAATTAAGAAGCTAAAGCCCTGGTTTCCAGCTTTCTGGAGTGGTCCTAGCCTCAGTATTCTCAACTATCCGACAGACTTCTTTCAATACGTCAAGAATGGCACAGTAAAAGTCCACTATGCCGCCATTACACATCTCACACGGCACACGGTACATCTCTCGACTCGTGAAGCGCTTGAAGTCGATGCTCTTCATTGCTCAACTGGATGGAAGCACGAGCCACCAATCAAGGTCTCACCGCCGTCCCTGACCACACGACTCGGCCTTCCCACTGATATCGATGCATCTCGGAGCGAATTCACTCAAAGAGCAGACGCAGAAATCCTAGATAAGTTTCCCAGTTTGAAAGATCAGCCTAAAGTCAAAGCAAAGAGATATGCCGTTGATGGGGAAAGCCGAAAGTCACCGTACCGACTGTACAGATACATGGTTGCACCTGCAACGGTAGACTCACGGAATTTCGCTGTCGCGGGTGCCATTCTATCCCTTGGCTCCGTGACAAATGCTCAAATTCAAGCTCTGTGGATAACCGCGTATCTGGACGGCTCTCTTGATCTTCCCAAATGTAGCGACGAGATCGAGTATTCGACTGAGCTTTCGACTCGATTTGGACACTGGAGATATCCTGCAGATTACGGTGATAGGCATGCTACGCTTGTGTTCGATACTGTGCCATACTTCGATGAATTGTTGAGGGATTTGGGGTTGAGATTCCAGAGAAAGGGTAGCTGGTGGAGGGAGCTATTGAGTGACTATCGTCCCGCTGACTATCGTGGTATTGTTGATGAATGGATCGAGCTTCGCAGAACTACGAGTCGGAAGGAGAAGTAAGAAAATGAAGTTGCGAAGATAGATTAACTATACGGACGTCCACCCCTTTATTTGTTGCTTAGCTGGCAAAATCACCATTCCAGGTGCCAATTTGCGAACCAGCATGGGTTAAATGTGCAGTCAGGTGAGCACTCTCGAATTAGAACTGATATTTCATTGCTCGAACTTGCGATATGAGTCTTAGGAACTCCTTTACTGATACGCCGTCTGGCTGCATTCACTGCCCCTATCACCCGTTTTCCTTCAATTTTTCTTACAAATCAAAGAACTTTGCCTGCGTTTGGGCTATCACGTCTTCGAGTCTATCTGCCGTTCTACCAATGCCACGTAGTGAACCTGATCAGAGGGCAAAAATTCCATCAACAAAGAAGAAATGTTCAACCAGCAACCGCTTCCATCAAGTACCGTTCCGCGATCTAACTTCCTGATACACAGTTAACGTTTGGGTAGGTTGTGAACTCGTGCGAGAAGGCCGAAGGTGGTGTTTACTATTGGTTGAGAGGTTGTGAGGGTGAGTAAGGAGAGAAAGAAAATGGATATTCGTAGAGCTCTGGTGAGGACTTTCATTGTGCAAAGGTTGAATTGATGCAGGACCAGGAACGAATGTCAGAACACGAGAAAGGGTAGCTCTTCACTGAACGAACTTCTGAAGGTGACCCAGCAGTGACACAGGAGCGATGTGCAACAAAGCTCTTCGACGTTCTATTCAAAGTTCAGACGAAAGTCAAGTAGAGGCGCTGTGGCTATACAGAGCTTAACAGAAGGCGAGATTTGCAGCAAGACTCTGTCTGATACCTGAGATTCACCCTCCACCTTGAGAAATCCTCAGAAATCCTCAATGTACCGGAAGTTAGGTGAATATCGGTGCGACTTGCAACAAAATCTCCAGAGATCATCCATTACACACTCTCAGGGGGACGACGCCAGTCTCCGAGTCCAGAAGGATTTCTCCAGCTCAGCGAGCTTGAGATGTTGCAGAGACTTCTTCAACAATTATTTCGCACACCGCTTACTAGCTACAATCTACTTCCTTGAACACTGTAAAGTAAACATCACGCTTCCTTCAAACATTCATGTGACACGGAACTATCAACACCATCGATGATAACATCCAACTGCCTGAAAGCATTCGAACCTCGAGGGAATGGCATCGCCAGAACTGCAGTCCATGACACCGTCTTTGGTCATGGGAAGAGCTGTGGTCTCTTCCTGGGGCTGTAGAAGTGATCGTGGTTTCTGGGCGAAGCGTAACCCCTACCGGTTGGATTTGGACGCGTTTAGAGAATTTTTTAGAGCGAATGCACTTACAGGAAGTAGTTTTTCCCACTTTGGCTGGTCAAAACTCTCGTTACACTTGTACGTTTGAATCGAGGTGTAATAAAAATCAACGATCCAGATTCGGTCCACTCTCACTTCTCATCTGCATATGCTTTACTCGCCCAGGAAATGAGAAAGTACCATGACGGAGTATATTCATGCTCACTCACAGCACATCAAGCTGAAAAATGGGAGGCTATTGGGAAGTGAGTATGATAACATGTCTTAGGATCCCTTTTCATGGAAAAGTTGCTGAGTGGAGAGAGTCGCGGCCGAGCGAAACTGCTGAAATGTGAGCTATTGAAGTCGGCCGTATCGTACAAGGGAAGACCATTACTGGAAATTTTATGAAGCTATCTCAATATTTTGCTCGCTCGAGCCGTTATTAAATAAATGGAGGTATATATAGACTTCCGCTCATCACGTAACCCTCGATAGCGAAGAGCAAACTCTTTTAGCACTTGCAAGAAATTTCATCACTTCCTCATCTCTCGCGTTGCATTTCGAGTCTGTTTGTGAAGTGAAGCGTTAGGTCCAAATTGACGTATGCTGCTTGATTTTATTAAGAACAACCATATTGTGAAGGTCATGGCTGGTAATTACTATTGTACTTCGCAAACTCCAAAGAAACCCCATCAACTGTACAATTCAGAAACAAGCAACAGAGGATCTCGATCAAGTTCAAGGAGCCGTCTTCGCCGTTTTGGTAGCCAATCCCACGCCCAATCCAACACCAAGGGCAATAGCCAAAATGATAAGTACCACGACCAACAGGCACCACCACTTTAGTCTGTTTCGGCGTCTGGCATGCTCGTTCGCCTTGTCAATCTCGGTGTTTCCTTTGTCTACGTCCTCGGCGGTCTTGATGGCGTTCTGTTCCGTGTGCTCGATAACTGGGTCCTGAGCTTCGACGATCTGGGCCATGTCTGCGAACATAGCGGCCAGTTCTGTGAGAGTAGCTTCGATACGCTGGAGCTCGTTGTGGCGAGCACGAACGGCACCGAGAACTGAGGAAGCTTGGCCTGATCGGTTACTCTTGAGCTATACATCTGTCAGTAAATCCTAGAATACTAGGACCGAGGTTGCTTACAGCAGTCTGGAAAACACCCTCAGAGCCCCAATCCATGTTCGACGCCTCCTGAACCTCCTGCTCCGATGCCTCGGGGTTGACAATTCGATATTGCCTAGCGATCTGATCACGGTATCTCTGTCTGTACGCGACCTCTTCTTGCTGGTAATCCTTCAAACTCTTCTCAAAATCCGTCTTCAAAGTCTTCGCTTGCCGCGCCTTGACACTCTTGGTGCCATCCTGCGTCTTCACGGCATCAGCCTCCAAGTACTTGATCTGGTCCCGGATCTGCGTGTTCTTGAGCTGCGTCTGCGTGACCAGGTTCTCGAGCGAGGCTGAGGCATTGCTGTCGGGTGAGGACAGGGCGCGTTGATGCAGCGAGGCGATCTCCTGGATGTTCGAACTCAGCTGTCTGATCTCGGCCTTGGCATAGTCGACGCGGGCGAGGAAGTCTTGTTGCGTCAGGACGCTCGAGGTGTGAGATGCGCCCGGAGCCCCGGCATTGGAGTAGTTCGACGTCTGGGAGTAGTTGGACATCTCCTGGTTTAAATCAGGTTGTCCTAGATAACCCTATGTTCCAAGAAGAGGTCAAGTCAGTCATTTTTTCGTTCCGAGCGGTGCGCATCCCATCGAGAGCTGGGGGAGCTTACTTGGCCGCCTTGTCCGGCTTCTGCGTTAGGACCATTGTTGTATGGATTCCCACCATATTGCTGGTATTGCGTGTAGGACATATTGAGAGCTCAATTGATGTACAACCGATGCTCACGCGTGGTGGTGAAGGATGTTTTAAGATGAGGTCGTCGTTAAAATGACGTTCTGTGAATAATGCGCACGTTGCTGACTAGACTGGTGTCAAAACGAGATGGGATGACCGGATCAATACAATAAGCCGGCCGTCATCGCGCAGAAATTCCAAGTACAAATTGCCTTGGTAAGTAATCGCACGAACTGTACGAAATAAAGAAATGAATCCTCACAGCGATGCAATGATGAGTTATTAAGGGTCTTAACCTGATCACCTTTTAGGGTCTGCCTTGGTGGCTCCTTACCTTATTCAGCAGCGGATCGCCCAGCTGTCATCTGCCTTCTCGGAGTGGTCAAAGTTCTTCCCGACGACGCGACGGTTGCTGCGCCTTGAGCCTTGCTCTAACTTTCCAATTTTGGTTCTGATGATCCGGATCTGAAGAGAGTTCGGTGGCAGTGTGCAGTCGTAGACACGGAGGCTCAAATGACCCTGCAATGACGTGGACTCTCAAGGCGCGGTGAAGGGTTTTACATTTGCTGCATCCTGGACGCCCCAGTCACGTGATATAAATTTAGAACTCAATACGTATTCAAGGTCTTGTCCTCATGCCGAAGTTTCCCTCAGAACAGCAGTGTTGAATTCAATTTAATCAGGTAAAGCGAATGATCAAAGGCTTTGGGGCTGAAACAGCCTTGACCTATTCTTAAACTTCAAATATGTAAGCAGTACCGCTTTCTCCAGTGATGGCAAGCATGGTACCACAGAATAATGACATGGTGAGAGAGAAACGTAAATACCATTTTCAGATCCAAAACTATCGAAACGCCTCACTGCCCTGAAAATGCCCAGAAAACCGTGAAATATCATAAACAGTGAAAAATATACACTAATCATCCCGATCGTGTGCTCTCCCAGTCAGCACACCGTCACTATGCCTGCTCCTCCTCCGTCCTAGAACACCCGTCGCCCACTCTGTTAACGTGAAGCCCCAATGCCCCGCAACCAACACCCCGCTAAACACATTCACAACCTTGACCACGAACCTCAGAAACCCATCTCTACTCTCCTCAACCGTGAGCAACAGAGGCTCGATATCGTACTTGAAGAATATCCCCGGAACTGCGCGCTCGCCTATAACCATTGATTGTTCCGTAACTGCGTATTGGTTTGTGAAGACTGTGCGAGAGGCGTAGGGTGTGGATGAGTCGACGGAGTAAACGGTTGGGACGACGGAGAGAAAGTATTGGAATTTGTGGAAATGGTTTGGGACCGTGGAGATTGTTCTGTCGAGGGGATTGAGAAGAGAGGGGTAGAAGGCACCAAAAGAGAGCTCGGAGATGATGTGTGAGAAGTTGAATGCTGTTTCATAGTCAGAATAGTTCTTAGCAAACGATAGGGAGGGGGAACAGACCATTGTGATCCAAGTGCTGAGCGAACATCTCTTGGTATCCATGGCCTCGAGCTGTAATGTGGAAATCACCCTGCACCTTGTTCACCTCCAAGCTACCAAAAATTCGACAGCTGTCCCCACCAGGCTTCCCCCACTTCAGCTTCGGCGTCTTTGCAAATTTGGCTTTTCCACTTCCAGCATGCGCAACGATATCATGCACATGCTCCTCTCCAAAACCTTCCTCATGATCATGGAATCCCTCCCCAGTAATAACCCTCCCTTGCGCATCTTTCCCCAGCCTATGCACTCCCCTAGCATCTACCCACTGTCTCCAATTCGTTGGATCCTTCTTCAACATCTCTCCAGCAAGAATCCTATCCCCAGCAGCATCTTGAACATTGACGTGAATATCGGCACATTGCATCGGGATCACAATGTCCAGGTTGATTTGGAGATTATGGCCTACGCCCTTTTCGACCGCGAAGGTGTGGGTTTCGTGGCCGCGCCACCAGCGCGTGAACTCGGAGAAGATGAGCAAGAAGGATACGCAGAGCATTGCGACGGTCCATTTCCCGCCGCCCGAGGTCTGCGTAACATATTGGGGTTTTGCTTTGGCTGTGAAGGGATCAGTTCATGCTCTTCAATCCAATTGTAACATTTTGCAGAGCTAAATATCATTTCTGCTTGGGAATACTCCAGAAAAAAATTGGAGAGGAGAGACATACGAAAAGCATCGAAAGCCTGGACGATGTTGCCTCTCTTCTGACCAAAGGCATCCTCATCCAGGCCATGACTTGCGAAGCCGTTCATCTCCTGCGCTTCTCTTCTTCGATAACCTTCTCTCTTCCGCTCACATCAACATGTCAGATCGGTAAGCTAAAAGGATGTATGCTGGGAATTTTGGAGAGTTAGTGCCTGAGAGGCTCTGGTTGTCGTGGAGCTGATACTTTTTGAGATGATGTTCTTAAAAGGACAGCTTTCGAAAGACTCCGGTCTTTGCTCTCATTGGCTGCTGGGCATGCAAGGCTGAGACATGAAAGATGGTCGCCCGCCGCCCCACTCGATTTTGCTTCGCAGAGCACCGTCCTGAGTCCAATAATACACGAACCGAGGACCGCTCATTCTTGGACCCCCTTTTAACCTTATAGCCATGAAACAGCAGCCCTTCCCCACATTCCCCACATACATGTATATATACGATGCAGTGCAGCAATTGCGTGGAGAAATGTTACTTTTTGAGTGTTGCTTGGTTCACCGGCGATTTGTGGGCAGAAAATCTGTACAGCGGCTTTAGGAGATCGAGTCTGCTTGATTTCTGATTATCAATTTCAGTTTCATTCAGTTGAGACATCACACCATGGCTCGACTTGTATCTGGGTAATTCTGAGCTGGAGCAGGAATTTGCAGAAGCAAAACCCATTGAACGAACATTTTTGATGCAGTTCTTCATAAACAGAGAGCTTTCAGAAGACCCCGGTCTGCGTGCCAATTCTGGTTACACACGCTGTCCCTAACTTACAGGGATGATTTGCGGCTGTGCAGCACCTTAGGTTTCCAGTTCGATATCCTCAGTAGGTCCTTTACAACTCTTTCTTTTAACCTGTAGCACACTTATATCTGGTCACGTTGCGAAGGCCCATGTCACGCGAGCCAACTATCTTTGAGAGCGAGCGGTGGTGGCCCAAATTATCTTCCACACATTTACCACCCAAACCCTAAGGAGAATACCGAACAATTGCCAGATCATTCGAGTCCGATCTGGAATTGGGGCCAAGTATTCCCATACCTGCAGGTCCACGACGCTATCACAATTATATTGAGCAAGTATCACTAGCCAGCCAGCCAGCTCGACTCCCACACTACTATGCAGTACACCTGCTTTTCGATCCCTACCGAGAAACAGGCATTTCCACTGCCAATTTCAATTCCTTGCGATATTGCGATATCCAACGCATAACCCACAAACTTTTTCATCTTCAACATCAACTAGAGACTGGCGCTGTTCTGTCCGAGGCAGATTCAGAGGAGATGAATCGGCTACTCAGAGCGCAAGGTATGAGATGGTTGACTTCTGAGGCAAGGGCTTTTGAATAACAAACATATGAAGCAACGGCCATCAGGGACTACGAGTACATGACCAAGCATCTCGTCCCCGCGTCACATCACCAAACCCAAAAACTGAGGCCAGAGGCCAATGCTGTCTTTCCAGAGCTATCCTTTGTAAAGAGTATTCCACTCTGCCAGATCCCAGCCCTTCATCAAGAAGATTGGGCCGAGCGCTCATCAAATGGCAGCCCCGAAATCTCACGTTTCCAGTATCTCAAAGACAGGAAGACGTCTTCGGCTGGGCAAGTGGGAGACCAGCGAGATCAGTTTCAGTTCCAGTCCGGATCATTGCTAGTACCATACTCGCCGTATGCGGTGGCGCTCTGCTTATTGTACCGATGGTTATTATGACCTTCGATACGAATCGGACGAAGAGCATCGTCACAATCTCGTGCTCTGTTCTGCTCTTCGGATTTTTTCTCGGAGCCATTGTGAGGAGTAAGAGCTCGGAAATATTCATTGCCACTACGACTTACGCTGCTGTCCTGGTTGTCTTTGTTGGGGCGGGGAATGGATGATTTCCAAGTCCACAAACTGTTTGTGAGAGACAGTCTTGCTTACAGGATGCCTTGACATGCTGGACTTTATATCCAGATGTTTCAATCGAGAATTCTTCGTATTACCATTCCCAATTTCAAACAAGATTGTGTTTAACCCAAAGCAGAACCAGATGATCATCTAATGATTTCAACCTTGCACTCGAACCATCACAGCGCGGTCAAACGGAGCATTTAATTCTGAGATAAGACAAAGAAGAATAACAATTATGATCAGTATATTTCACACTACCAATTATCACCGGGCAAAAGTCGTCCAAACCAAATGGCGCCCTCAGAAACAGAACCTATATTGCAAAACATCCCAACAAAAGAGAAAACCCACACTGCATGCCTCTCAACTCAAATACCCGAATCATCCTGCAAGAACAACTCAGTAGGCGTATACGCATCCCAAGCAGCACAAGTATCCTTAAACGCAACCGTATCAGACAAAGTCGCCGCAATCTCAGACTCGCTCTCCACAAACTGCATCGCGAGACCCTGACTAGCATGCCACGCAATATGGCAATGCAGAAGCCAAGAGCCCGGGTTGTCTTTCTTGAACGCGATGGCGAGGTAGCCGTTTCCTGGGAGGGTGGCGACGTCGCGACGGGGAGGGTTGATGAGGTTTAGGGCACTGGTCGAGAGATCGAAAACTCCGGTCGCTTGGCCAATGATCCAGAAGTCGTGGCCGTGGAGGTGGATGGGGTGGCTGAGGCCGATTCCAGAGTTGTCCTGGATTACGTAGATTGCCCACTCGTCGTTTGCATCGGCTTGCTGTTTTGAGAGTCAGTGTCATCAAAATAAAAGTTGGAAAGGGGAAGCTTACATCGATAGGAACAAGATTGTAGTCGGTGGGAAAGATCGTCTCGTTGTCGTAAATCTTGAGAGTCGTGGGGTCTGACCAGTTCAAGTACAACGAAGAACTGTTGATCGTCCAGGTGAAGTAGTTGCCGAAGGTAAAGCTGAGAGCCTCCTGAGTAACCTCGGTGTAGTTGCCTACATTCATCGCCAAGTAAGGGACGAGACTAGACAACGGCTCATCGCCACAGTTTGAGCCAACCGTAATGCCTGTGGAAGTGGGATCAGCAGTGCTGGTATTATCATATCTCACGATTCCGGTCATATTCGCTGGGTTACTGTTAGTTGAGCAAGCAGAGACCCAGCCAGCCCGAAGCCAGTAGTTGTCAGCCACGGCATTGGCTTCAACAAGAACATCATAACGTTGTGCAATACTGACGAGGATGCTCTCAGTCTCATAGGGGACAATTGGAACGAGATCGTTGCTGATGACAGTGAGGTTGTGGCCATCAATGGAGAACTGGAAATGTCCTTCGATTGCCGTATTGATGATTCTAAGTCTGTATTTCTTGCCAGCCTCGAAAACGGTTTCGAATTTCTTGCCACTACCGATGCAAGCTGCATCAGTGGAGCCTGAGCAGTCCCAAGTGTTAGTGCCATTGATGAGACCTGTTTCCAAGGTCGGAGGAGCGCCAAGTCTGGCGGTATCCCAGAGCTGGCAGGCAGGTGTGTGGCTCCAATCCGATAAGAAGAGCAATCCCAAATCCTTATCATAGTCGGCAGTAGCGGGCCCATTGATGATGAGAGGACCAAGGAGACCGTCACCGTATTGTTGGATGAAATGCGAGTGATACCAAGTTGATCCGTATTGCGTTGCTTGGAACTTGTAAGTCATACTTTCTCCCGGAGCAATCGGGCATTGAGTGACTCCCGGGACGCCATCGTACTCGACGTTGTTGAGTTGGCGCATGCCATGCCAGTGTATGGATGTCCCATTGTGTTCAAGGTTGTTAGTGACGTGGATGATGAGGTTGTCACCCCAGTCGGCGATGATGGCTGGACCTGGGATGGTGCCATTGAACGTGAATACGACTCTCTCGTATCCGTCAGGGGCAAGAGTTGAGTTCTCGACGGAGAGCCAATACTTTTTTGATATTAGTCTTGACAAGTGGTGACCAAAGCTTTGGAAGTATTCATACCTCTCTGGTGACACCGGTATCTGGAGTCACCGAGTACCAATCAGTGTCAATGGAATAGCTTCCCCAGCAACTTCGAGATGTTGCTGTGTTCTCGCAAGAACTTTGACGAGGACTAAGTGACGATTCCTGGGAAGTAAATGGAATTGCTGAAGCTAAAGAGTGGAAGAAGGGAAACAAGAGCAAAGTAGAGACCGTGGATTTCATGTTGAAGTGATTCGTATTTGAAAAATGATTGTGATTTGAGAGAAGCTGAGTTGTCTGGAGAAAGAAAAGTTCACAAACGTGCTCAACGCCACCTTAAGTATATTTCTACATCATGATGGCTTTAACGTAAACTTACCCCATATCTACGAAAATAGAGAATGGAAGCTTTCCTTCCGCAGATTTTTGGAGAAAGACGTGCTACACCGAGATGAAGGTGCATTGCAGGTGTGTATACGTACTTCCAATAGTCTGATCGCAGACTTGATGTGCAGATATCCTGTTGACGGGGAGCGAGAATTGACGGTTTAGGTGCATCTCAGTATAGTTCGTGCTCAGTTTCCGTCCCAAAGGAGAACTACATGCAAGGCTTAATCAAATTTATCCCCATTTTTCTCGTTGTTGACGCTACATTTCGTCACCCGGAGGGTACGCGTCCCTCCAGAGGACAGGCAAGTTTTCCAGACTCTGCTATTTCTATGTCAAGCTGCCCGCAGTGCAACGGAGGAGAATGCCCATTTGAGATAGCCTACAAAACCCCTTCAAAGCTTTTTTGTCAGTGCAGGAAAGATGGGACGAACATGTCGAAATGGGACAGGCTTACATAAATGGCATGGTAGTGCGTGGCCTAGGTTCGATTGAAGTCCTGCAGAAAAGTGTTTATCCTGGGAAGACGATTGAGCCGCACAGAGCCTTGTCCATGGTGAAAGCTGGGGGCCAACGCTCGTCTCCAGAGCGCCACAATCTTCTGGATTTTGAGGACGCCTTGACCTCAAAAGCGGTAACTACCGTCCCATCCTAAAAGTGTGGATCTGAGAACTGATCATCTGGTGGCAGTTGCTGAAGAAAACTTTGAGAAGCATCAAACTCTGCCGACGTTCTTCCACAGGCACTCTCCGAATATTTCTTTCTCCTCCTGTTGCAGTTAGCCGGGAACAGAGAAGAGCAAAAACATGAAAAGCATTGTTTTCCTCGTCAGCGTTGGACCATGAGATGAACTCCTTTCTTGGGACAACAACAGGCATGATCCACACCCGAGATATATGCATCTGCCACGTTGTGGCACTTGCACCGGAACCTAATCCGAGACCCCAGACGCGTAGACAACTAATCAGCGGGTCGGAGAATTTTATTGGAGATGAAACAAAGCCCTTCATTGCTCAGATTCCGTATAGCGTTGATCTCAATTCAGATGACCGTCCGGCACTGAGCATGGTTCAGAGATCTCTGAGGACTGTTATCGAGGAGAGAGAAGGTCTGTGCTGGTGTGGTTGCGGACTCAGGGGTTCAAGCGAGAGGAGGCTGACGACGACATTCTCCACAGCCGCAGCAACACCATTTCTACACGTCTTTCCACGTGAAGCGTTATTAGATCCGTCCCGCCCTGGGCCTGCAGTCAACAAGCTATGTCCTGGTGTAAATCTTCACAATGGAGGTAAAAACTGTATTTGATTTGTTGCTAACGCTGCCAAGACAAAGTTTCTCCGAGTTGCTGACCGTCCGAGACATCCAATACACAGCAAAAGGACCCTGATCGTTGTCCAACTTTTTATGAAGTGCTCGAGAGTCGAGCTGCGCGACCTTACGAGCAAGCCTTGATATTACCTGGTGGGTCGTGACGGATTTTGACCGCATCGAGCGCCTCTAAACACCTGCGAGAGCCCTAGGCGGAGAAACGTTCAGGTTCGAGTTCCTATCATCAATTGAATCCAAAATTTTGAAGACAAACACGGAAGGGTAGATCCAGGACTCTTAATTATTGTTCGATTTCCTTGTAGCGATACATGGAGCTGCGTCCGTGAGCTAGCGATGCAATTTCGAAGAGTTGCTGCGAAGATCGTCAGCTTCCAAAATTAGGTTCTGGTTGAACTTTTTCGAAAACATTTTGCCACTTTTCAGTTCGGCCGAAAGATTTGCTGTTGGCTAGATGCAAATTTTTGAGTGTATCTGATATTGCAAGCCAAATTGACTGAGGAAGGCATGTTGGAAAGACTTCACCAGCGAATGCGGGGTTAAGATAATGACGTCTCCAAAATCTCGGATTTAAATTCTAAATTCCAAATGCCACACCCCACCTCCCACCTTAAGACAGAGACATCTTGACGAATCTTCCTCCTACACAGCAGAATCAACCTCAATTCATCAAAATGCCTCTCATAGCAAATCGGCCAAAACCAAGAGTGATCTTGGGTCTTATGACCTTCGGTCCAGACACAAATGCAGGTGCTCGAATCACCTCACTCACAGAGTACAACACCTTCTTGGATCACTTTCAAGCTGCAGGGTACAACGAAATTGATACAGCTCGCACTTATGTTGGGGGAAAGCAAGAAGCCTTCACTCGTGAAGCAAAGTGGAAGGATAGGGGCTTAACCATTGCAACCAAGGTCTATCCAAATGAGCCTGGCAAGCATTCCCCTGAAATCTTGACTGAAGCGTTCAATACGAGTCTTAAAGAACTCGGTACGGATTGTGTGGATATCTTCTATCTACATGCTCCTGTGAGTCTAGATTTCCCCGCTCTTGTGCTCGAATGTTTTCTAACTATTGCCAAGGACCGCTCGGTTCCATTCCAAGAGACTTTAGCGGCTGTTGACAAGCTCCACAAGCAGTAAGTTTTATCGAAATATCTCGGCAAATGGAACCCATTTCTAATCTATCATTCAGGGGAAAATTCGTTCAACTCGGTCTCTCCAACTATACAGCCTTTGAAGTTGCCGAGATTGTGATGCATTGCACTTACAATAAGTGGGTTCGACCCACCATCTATCAAGGAATGTACAACGCCATCACCCGCTCCCTTGAGAAGGAGCTCATTCCCGCCTGCAAGCGCTATGGCCTGGATGTTGTCGTTTACAACCCTATTGCCGGAGGTTTATTTAGTGGGAAGTACAAAGCCAAGGATATCCCTCAAGATGGCCGTTTCAGCAATGCTGTTGGGAGAATGGGCGAGATGTATCGAAAGCGATATTTCAAGGACTCGACATTCGAAGCCCTTGCTATCATTGAGCCGGTTGTCGCGAAGCATGGCTTGACAATGGTGGAGACGGCTTTGAGATGGGTTGCAAACCATTCGGCGCTGAACATCAGGGATGGCAATGATGGTATTATTATTGGAGTGAGTATCCTTGAACAGCTGGATCAGAACTTGAAGGATTGTGAGAAGGGGCCGTTGCCGGAAGAGATTCTGCAAGCTCTTGATAAAGCATGGAAAGTGAGCCAGCCTGACACACCAAATTATTGGCATCTGGACCTGAAGTACACATACGATACGAGAAAGGCCCTTTTTGGTGTCTGAAAAGCTGAGGCACTAAGTAGAGAATGTCAATTGAAAATAGAAACTAGTTTGATGGTATGTGACCCTCGTGAAGTATCTGCAATCGACATGAATTGACAGGGATTGATTCTGAAATGCAAACCGAAAGCTTGAAATCAGTTTTTGGGGAAGCGTCAGACCTACAAGAAGGGCTCCAAACATTTGACACTGCTGACTTTACATACCTATAATTCGGAAGGAGAGAGATTGAACTTGCCACTTGGCCCATCACGTTTTCACCAAGAACTCGGGGAGGGGCTTCAGCCTCCGAGCATAATGAATGTACTATCGAAATGAGTAGAACATAATGCACAATCTCTTTTGTTGAAAAAAGCGACCCGCTGAACTTTTGCTGCGCTTAACAATGCTCCATACATCCTTTTGTTGAAGATTCCCATGTTCCACCCCGCAATGCAAGTCAACATCATACTCAAACTATGGCTGATTCGGCCAAATCTCGTCCGCTAGCTTCCTCACCAACTTCAGCTTTGCAACCATCTCATCATGACCAACATTATTCCCATCACTATGGCTCGCAAACCCACACTGCGGGCTGACACCCAGCCTACCTAACGCCTCCTCGTGGCTCTCACCGGTCCCTTCGCTTATCAACTTCGCTGCTTGCTCTACCTTCTGCTTCATCTCATCTATATCCTCCAACTCCGGGAACTTACTCGTGATCAACCCCAAGATCACATTTTTACCTTTAGGCAACTCTTTCAGCGGTTCGAAGCCGCCCGCACGAGGCGTGTCGTACTCCAAGTAGTATGTGCTAGCGGAAGTCAGTGTGATACACCAAGTTTAGGTAGGAGTAAGGTAACGTACTCGACATTCAGGTTACGGAAGAGCTTGGTAGCTATGGCGTCGTAACCACCTTCGGAAAAGTGTCGACCGCCGACGAAATTTCCACGACACAGGTGAACGCCGACATGCATGTCTGAAGGACGTTCTGATAGACAGTCGTTGTAGAGCTTGATATAGGCGTCGAGGAGAGCGTCCGAATCCTCGCCGTCGGCTTTGAATCCTGCCAACATCTTTTCGGAACAGAAATCTGGAACTTGGGTTAGTATGTAGGGTGGGAGAGGAGAATAGAGCATACAAGCCAAGTTCGGGTCATCGATTTGCACATTGCGGAGCCCATTGTCGTACAGGATCTTGAGCTCAGCACGGTAGGCTTTGGCAATATCGGCGAAGTACTCTGCGTCTGTGGCGTAGACTTCCTTGGGGTATGCACGACCGGTCTTGTACCGCAAGTGATACCAATTGGGAGCAGCCATGGTAAGCTTCGCTTCATGTTGTTTTTCCTTAGGCAGGAGGTTCTTCAGGTAGTTCCATTGGTCGACGTATGTGCTACCCACATGCTTGATTTTGCCAGTGCAGAGGACCGTCTCTCCAGGCTTGTGACCCGATTCTGTGAACGCTGCGATATCTGGGACGTACATTCTGAAGATATCTTCGGGAAAGTCGGTGACTTCTTCGAATCCATCGAGGCCAGGGAAGAATGTACCCCTGTTGGAGTTAATCTGTGCTACTGAGATGGGAAGCTCGACCTACCAGAACATATGCCGGCGGTACTCGCCATCAGAAACGGCACGGAAGCCCAAGTCCTGTTGCAACTTCACAATTGACTGGATAGACTCATCCTCAATTGCTGCGAGCTTTTTCTTGTCTCCCTTTTTCTGGTCTACAAGATGTTTCTCGTCCAGCAACGCCTTGGGTCGGAGGAGACTGCCCAGGTGCTCTGCTCTGAAAGGAGGACGCTGGTGGAGTTTTACAGACATGACGACTGGATATTTCAAGTTTTACAGAAGCTTATAACGGATACGTAGGATAGGAATCGTGCAATGTATGCCAGCAAAGACTTTTTGCTCAGAGATGAGGAGTAGAGAGGAGAGGAGCAGAAATGAGGGGTAGCAATCGTTCCGCGGGGCAAACGTTCATACTTAACCGTCTCTGGCCACTTTTGCCATGAGGGGGGAAAGGGGTGGAGAGGTACGGTAGTCCCATGGATTCTCCACTTTCCAGATCTTGCTCCCCAGGCTGCCAATGATATCCCTCATACGAAGTAGTTGGTGCCGTTCTCCTCCCCGACCACCATAAATCAACCACTCAGATAACTCCCGAGATCCAACCGCGTGCAGTTCTACCAAAGAGTAGGTGCATCTCTAGTGCTCGGGCCCGGCTCTGGTGGCTTGTGCCTGAATATGGCACTTAGAAGCTTGGGAGTAGGGAGGGGAGGTAGAGAACACTATGACGGAATCACTCCCCCTGTTTGAACTTTCTCCGAATGGTCTGCCTAAAATTGCTTCAACGCTCTCCCATCAAAAAGAATTCGTTTCAATTGTAAGACTCATTTTGAACAAAGTCAGGACTCTCTGACAACTGCCGAAGCGTGGTTCCACATCGTTTCCACCACATCACGAAGTCCCCGGTTCCACCTGAGTCAGAACCCAGTCAGCGTCGCATTCAGAGCTCCCGAGCCGAGTCCGCGGAAGCTCATTCAGGCAGCAGAAAATATATTAATATCTAATATCTAGAGGCTGTCATCATCTATCATCTACTTGGGAGCTCCTGGTTGACTTCAAGAATTGGTACAGTATACATTGACGCAAGGGGGTCTTTGTCTGACCGATTGCTAATTGTCCCCAGAACTTCCCCGCATTCCTGACTACATCATAGCACGAGTTTTCGACGTTTCACACTACAACACAACATAAATCGCATATGACATCAAGATGATCGAAAGTGTCGACACGGTTTCTCCATTCATTCAGGGCGCTGGACCTGCAGGGACCTCTGCGGCCACGCTACCGCCGCAACCACAACCTCTCAGCCTCAGAGCTGCTGACAACAAGCCTTCGATCGAATTACTACCAAACGAATTACTGGCAAACATCCTCCAATATCTCGACTCTCCCAAGCCTTCCTCATCCGAGTCTGTCCTCCACGACGAACCTCATTTCAACTTGACCAAATCAAACAATGCCCCTCTCAAAGCTGCTTCTTGCGTTTCAAAAAGATGGAGAAGAGGAACAATACCTTTGCTGTTCAAGCACGCACAGCTCGTTGTCGAAGAGAAGAAGATACCATGGTCGACTCTAGATGAGATGATACAGCCCTTTTTTGACTTTGTCGGAGAACATCAACTGCGCAGAATCGTTCAGTCCTTTACCTTCATAGTCCACGAGGAGAAGCTCGCGAATATCGTGAACAAGCAAGAAATATCGAAAGGTTTTATTTCATTCTGGGGCCGAGTTTTCCAGGTCATTGATCCGCAGGAGTTGCTCGTAGTTGCTCCAGTTGTGGCTCTGGGACCCCTCACCAATTGTCATGTTTATCTGTCAGACGCTTGGAGCTTTGACTGCCCTTGTCACTACCTACGTTTGCAAATGCCATCTAGGGATTCGACTCGGATAGCCAAGGCCCCACGAGAGCAGCAAATGCCTCCCAAATCTGGTAACGAAGATTCTCAAGGTTCCAGACCTGCAGCACCTTTGTCCGCTCTTGTCAAGGAAGAACCTGAGTTCCTAAAGGTTCCTCTGTGGAAAATTCGACCTTGGACAAGTCTTCTACTTAATGAAGGTTCCTTCATTCGGGCTTATGCTACATATGAGTTCTGGCAGAGACAACCTCCGTCGGTGAGTGCATCCTCAAATCCCCCAGCCTTACAAGACTAACACGCTCTTAGATTTTGCCTGATCTCGTTGGAGCAGATATAGATAAACCAGCTCGCATCAGTCCCACAATCTGCGACTTGTCATACGTTGGTTTATTCCCTATGGCCTCCCACTTCAATTCATTCACTACCAACCTCCCAAAACTGAAACGTCTCTATGTTCAGCTTGTGCCACGTAATGAGATTCTGCAAGATCCAACCAAAATGGCACAAGTGGAAGCCGAGGATCTGTGGATGGAAAGGAATAGCTGCTACGCATTACTTATGAGAGAACTCTTCAACATCCCACCAGTTGGGAATTACAAATATCTTGAAGAATTCGAGTCCGGTGATGCAGCAGATAGAGATGCTTGGGATATGGCCGTAGAATACGTGAAGAGAGCTACCAATGAATGGAAAGTTGCAAGTGATGGGGTCTTCGTAAGGGACACAAAAGAGAAGGCGGCTGTGCCCGCCGCAGTTGGTAATAAGGGAAAACACTTGGCATTGTCAGTCAATTCAGCCACTCGATGAACAAATGCGCTGATCAAAAGAAGTCAGGACGCCTTAGTCCGTTGGGCTTGGAATGGGACTACGGTTCTTCCTGTCTCACCAATGCCCCATTATGCAGCTGGAACTTGATCTTAGGGATTCGAATTCCAAGTGGTCTGCGTATTTTGATGTCTGGTGACATGGCTTGGGGG
>KZ613474.1:167669-230410 GCA_002865625.1 Hyaloscypha hepaticicola
GGCTTTTCGGTCCAGTCTTCTTTGCTTTCTGAGCACCTGGTTTCTCTCGTGATATACGAGATAAGTGAGTAAATATTCTAAGTAGTCGCATCCCATAATTGACCCTGGAAGTCGTCAAAGTTTAAAAGTCATATTTACACGTGACCATCAGAAAACTGTACACCGCCTTTGGCAATATTTCGAGCTTCAAGATCAACGCGACGTCAATACCCCAAATCATGCTTACCCTAACATGTAGCAACCATGTCCAAAAAGCCAGTGAAAGGCGAATACATCGAGACTGTATGTTCTTCCATGTTCTTTTCTCCTCCTCTTCTCTACTCTTCTCTACAAACTCCCTTCTCCTGCAAAAAAGCTAACCGTCTCCCCTCCTCCAGGACACAGGCAACAAAGTCTCCCGGCGTTCCCAAATAATCGGCACAACCAATATCATCCTTGGCGGCAAAACAGTAATCCAAGCCGAAGTGATCATCCGCGGCGACCTCCTCAGAACATATCCGGCTAGTAATCCCTCAGACAAGCAGGGCAACACGGTCGCGGTTGCAATTGGAAGGTACTGCTTTTTCAGTCGCGGGTGTGAGTTGAGACCGCCGGGGAAACTATACAAGGGGTACGTCTACCTTCCTTCTCCTCCCTAGAACTCCCATGAGAAAGGGGGGAACGTGAAAGTGGAGTGGCTAACAGAGGTCGATGAAGCCAATTCTCCCACTACCCGCTCAAAATCGCAGACCACGTCTTCGTTGGCCCTTCCTCCATCATCGAAGCCGCGCTCATCGGCTCGCACGTCAATATCGGCGCCAATGTCGTGGTTGGCAAGTTCGCGATCATCAAGGATTATGTGAGGATCTTGGATGGCAGTGTGGTGCCGCCGAATATGGTGATTCCTAGTTTTAGTGTGGTGGCGGGGAGGCCGGCGAGGGTGGTGGGGGAGATTGCGGAGGGGGAGTTGGATGGGATGGATTTGAGGGAGGTTTATAGGGGGGTTGGTAATGCTTAGAGGAGGGAGGGAGGACAGGAGTTTGATTTAAGGGCGAGGATGTTTGAGTACTGCATACTGGAGGGTCTGGAGCATGGAGTGAGGAGAGGAGGGAAGGAGATATGATACCCATTTTCGAAATTCAAACGCATCAACATGCATCCTGTTTCGAAGCCGTAGAACGACCAGTTTTGTGGTGACCGAAGATTAAGTCGGACATTCTACTTTCCATGTACCATGTCGTAAACTTTCTGACCAGTTAAGTTTTAGAGATTGTAGATAAAATACTACACTTATGTGTATGATCTCTGCCTTGACCAATCCCCTTTATCCCTCTCCTCATATTTTCCCATTCACTTCCCTGTTTTAGGACAGAAAAATAATCACATGTTTTTGTTGCACATCGCTCCGATATATGGTTCAAGCCAGCTAGCAAACCCTCTTCGGCTCACCTTCAAAATTCGCTCTCAGCTAAACTTTATAATAGTTAACACCCTAATTCTTTTCTATAATTAATAGAATAGTGGTTTAAATGAAGTAAATATGGAATTGGTTATAAAGGTGAGCCGGGAACAACTTTTGAACATTTCCCGGAAAGGGTATCTACCTTATAGGGATTAAAAAGAAGAGAAAAAGCTCGTAAAATCCTCGAGGGACTTTATATTTTCCTCTCTACTCCTCGGATCTGCTTGTAGCTCATTGCTTTTTTGCAAGCAGCGCGCGATTTGATTACTTTCAGATATTCGGGTCAAAGGTGAAGGACAAACAGAGCGATATACTTACGCCTCAATATAAAGCAGCAATCTCGGTCTCACCCTGGAGCAACTTAAAAAGACTCATGGAATCAATTTCTTCTAATATCATCAGTGAATAAAGCAGAATGCATCGCTGTGCCACAAACGCCCACCCTGATCAAATTACTTATTAAGGACGAGAGGAAATCCATGAACTAGCGCCTCCCAGTACAGATCCCAGACCATTTCCCAGGATAGAAAAGCGCAATTTCCGGCACCTCTGATACAAATCATAGACCGGCTTCCAGATACGAAAGAATTCAAGTGACCCGGTACCTCCTGGTACAACTCCTAGACCATCTCCGGCAGGGAAGGAGTTCGGTGAACTCCTTCCTTCTGATGCAATCGATAGACCGTCTCTCATCTACCAGCTTAAACCCACCAGCACGGGAGCATGGCAGCCTCCTTGGCGTCCTTCCTCTTCTCCACGTTGTTCCTTCCTAGGATGGCTTGCAGTTCATCAGTATATTCCCGATCCAACCCTCTACAGCACCATCGCTTACACGGGTTCATAGGACGCATGACAAGCTGATATCGCTCGAGCTCATAGCTGGCGCGGCTGACGAACTTGTCCTTGATCTCGTGGTACATGAGATCTGGCCCAGCCCACTCCTTCAATAGCACGTGTAGGCGAAAGCCACTGCAATCCGAAGCCCCAGGGATGAAATAAAAGGCGCAGAGTGGTACTTTGCCTCGAGCTGCTCTGTGAAGGCGGTAAAATACACGAGTGCTCAAGCCAAGACAAGTTGAGGAGCAGCGGTCAAGCAGATCGAAGATTCTCAACTGGAGTTCCGGGGGCAACGCGATGAGTCTGGAACTTCCTTGGTTAGCGATGGCCACCGCGTTGGTTCGGCTGGTGATCATAGTAGACTTTGCTTGGCCAGCAGTGACTGTGGGTCTGGTTCGGATGACCGTAGTAAGGGCGTGACGATTTTGTTCGCCTCGGTCTGTATAATAAGCTTGATTCATCTAAGTGAGCTGAAATACCGACCTTTGTCGTCTTTACTTGGAGCTTCCGTTGGCAGAGTCTGGACACTTTCAGAAGATACTAAGCTTTCCGTTGCTTGATCTCGGCCAACTGTCAAAGTCAGCTTGGGTATATGGAGAGCTTCATTTTGAACACTGACATTTCCTCTTATGCAATGGAAATCTGGAAATCACCAAAGCTACGTGCTCAGCCATTGCGAGAGCAAGTTCCTTCGTTGCAGTGGTGATTTTGCACCGAAGGTTGCGTTTGCTCTGTGTATGCGGTAACTTGAGAGCTTTGGAAGGAGAAGTGCTTGAGCTCATGTGTCTCCGAAGCCGATTCACTCGAGATGAAAACGTAGACATCCGGTGTTCACTCGGACTAACCCAGGGAATCCGCAGGGTGAACGTTTCGTTTCGATGTACGAGGCTATCATCTCGTCTCAATTCCTTCACCTCTGCCAGCACTCCCTTGATCTGGTCGTAGTCCCCTACCCTACGACTCACATCAACCTCGAAGACGCCTTCTAGGTCTTGGAAGCTAGTTGGTTGCTCTTGCCACGCAGTTGGGTCTATTGGAGCATTCAGGTGAAGTGCTTGCCTGAACCGCCACAGAACCCGTAAGCGAGAGGCTGGTGGTTGAGAGCCAACGGTTGCCAATGAGAATTCTTCGTGGGACCTGGCATCGTTTTTGAATCGTATGATGAAAGCCCCAGAACAAGCTAAAGCAGAATCTCCTCAAGGCTGTTCAAGTCAGCCCGCAACTTCCGGAAGCAAATGCAAGGCCAAAAGTCATTGGGTCCCAAAGGAAGACATATCACGTGACTGGTTCCTTGTGTACCTACCTTTTCCGTTACCTTATATTTGTCGAGATTCCAAAAATCAGGGGGAACTTACCTTCTCTCATGGTTGCTGCCAGACTTCTATTGTGATACTTAGCCTGCACCCAGGTCAATCAAAAACTGCAATAATCCAACGATAGTGTTGACACGTGACAGAACAGAAAAGGAGGCCGGATCAATTCAGGGGGCGAATTCCGGCCTAATTGATGCCGATGTTTCTGCCGATGCCTCCACCCTCTTCATTCAATTCGTGAAGTGTCGCTGAATTGTGAAAAGCTTACTGTGGCAGAAACGCATTGAGTGTACATGCTTTGAGAAGTCTTGAAATCTCTTGGCTAAGCAGGCGCACCCCAAGGTATCGAAATCTGGTAGCACCTGTTTCAAAGTCTTTGACCCACCTATTTGCATGAACTTCAACGCACTTTGTAACCTGGTTTCCACCATCTTGTTTCCGTTTCAGAACCTTACCAATTTCTGGAGGAGTCGATCAATCATATGAAGAGACTGGAGGTTGACGATCCCGGAGCCGTTCTAGAAGGAAGGAAGCGTCGAATCGTGGCTCTGGTGGCTTGAAGAACAGCAAATCCTCTCGGCTCGGGACCACCAGGACTTGTCACTGCTTCCCATTATGCAAAACATATCCAGCAGGACGGCAAACTCTAATTGAGACCCTAACCTTAAGGTGGCATCTGCCGCGAACACGGTTTGCGGAAGTTCAGCTTCTTGGGGTCAAGTTACTGTCCGAAGGGCCCCTGCGCCGCGGCAATCGTGATTCCGGAGGATCCGGGGAGTGTTGTTTGGTCACGCAATTGCTCCTGTATCCAGTTGTCGACGAAGTGTGTGGGGCCGGTCATTGTACTCTGGTTCAACATATCAGCCCTTATTTCGTGGGGTGTGGAGGTGTACATTAGGGACCTGCAGAGTGCAGAAAGAAGCAAAGAAAGTCAACCCGAACACAGCCAAGAGATGACCGAAATGGCGGAATACTAGAAACATTGCCTGCAAGCCCTCTTTTCATAGACATTTATGAGTTAGCAACACCCATAGGATGGGGTTCCCCGCTGTTCTTCGAGAGAACGTCCTCGACACCGACAGCCAGGCGTCGGTATCAAGTTCTTCGGCCATGGAGGATGCAAAGACAATGAGACACATGGAGAAGCTGGAGTCAGTGAATCAGAGGCAACTTGAAGTCCAAGGAGAAGCCTTGGAGGTGGTGGAAAGGACGTATGGAATATGGCAGTCGCTCAAAATGAACAAGACTGCTCTGCTCTACAGTATGCAATCCCACTTTCCTTGATGATAACAGCTTACAATAAACTAGTGTTGGCTGCCTATTTATGCGCTGCAACATACGTGAGTGGTCCTCTTATTGCTGGATATAAAAACTAATAGTTTGCAAAGGGTTACGATACAATCGCAAATGGCGCAACAATGGCTCTTCCATCCTTTGAGATATATTTTGGCAGTTTCGATCCTGTGCGGAAGATCCTTTATTTACCATCAATATGGACTTCATTATGAAGTTCAATGAGCAACGTTGGTCAGATATTTGGCTCTGCAGTTGCTGGACCTTTGTCCCAAAAGATCGGGAGGAGATATGCTGCGATGGCCTTCGCAGCGGTGACGGTGAGTCTTGTCGATGCCTTGTTCTTTAGTTCACGGCTAAATGACTAGATTGTTGGAGTTGCCTTGCAATATTTTGCAACTAGCAGAGGAGAGTTGTTGGCTGGCAAGATAGTCAATGGCGCCGCAGTAGGCGGTCTCCTATCTGTGGGCACGACTTATGCTTCAGAGGTACGTTGAAGCCTTTAAATACAAACATGTCTAACCTGTCAAAGGTTGCACCGATTCGTCTTCGGGGACTTCTTCTCAGTGGTCTCGCATTCTTCGTTGTTGTCATGCAAGCAATTGGACTAGGAGTAGTTCGGGCTTTTGCCCCCGATATTCGTCCTGTAGCCTTCCGAACAGCATTTGCCTTGCAATGGCTCGTTGGTGGGCTTCCAGCCATCGCCTTTTTCCTCGTTCCAGAGTACGTTCGCCCTCCTAATCCAAGCTAGGCAGCACTAATCAAAATAGATCACCAAATTATCTACTCCTTAAGGGAAACACAGAAGCAGCGCGCAAGTCGATGGCTCGCATATATGGGAAGCACAATCATATCGATGCACGATTAGCCCATCTCCAAGCTGGTATCCAACAAGAGTTAAAGCAAGGCCAAGAAGCTACCTATCAAGACTGTTTCAAAGGCACGGATCGTCGACGAACTCTCACGGTCTGCCTTCTCCAACTGGGCAACAGCTTGATCGGCAGCGCGTTCCTAACCCAAAACATATACTTCCTTACCCTAGGCGGACTGTCCGTGATCCACGCATTTGACATCAATATCGGAGGATTCTGTCTAGCTCTCCTCATCATGCCATTCACATGGTACTTTGGGGACAAAGTCGGACGACGACCCCTATACCTCGGAGGCGTTATTGGGAACATCATCGCTATGGCAGTTATCGGTGGTCTTGGATACGCCCCGCCCTCAAACAAAGCAGCTATCTGGGCAATTGCTGTCATACTGTAAGTTCCCCTCCCACACTCACCCATCTATCTCATCGCTAACGAATCAAGCAACCTCCTAATCACATGGCAAATCTTCACCATAGTTCTAGTCTCCTGGTCCATGACGCCAGAACTCTCGTCCTATCATCTCCGTCAACTTACGCAATCCGTCTCCGTCATCACGCAGGCTTTCGCGTCTTGGCTCTTTCAGTTCTGTACGCCGTATATGTATAATATTGGTGCCGGGTCTGGGAATCTGGGCGCGAAGACGGGGTTTGTGTTTGTGGGGTGTAGTGTGGTGTTGCTTGTTTTGGCGTTCTTTTGGATTCCGGAGACGAGCGGGTTGAGTACGGAGGGGATTGATGGGTTGTATGAGGAGGGTGTTTCTCCGAGGAGGTTTGGGAAGGTGGGATTGAGGGGTTGGAGTGGGAAGAGTGAAGGAAGTTGAGTAGATTCTTGTTTCTGTTGTGTATAGTATCTTTAGCGTGGCGTTGGAGGGCAGGGTTGAAGTGTGGAGTGAGGAGTGTTGTGATTGGAGATGTTGTATTATGCCTCCCACCCTCAGATATATTGTAGTATATATACCCATATCGTCACAGTTCTCCTTTCGCCCATCTTAGAGACAAGCTATACGCTCCGTCAATGTGTGGAGATCCTCTTATATGGAATTGGGACCGACCGCATACTAGCTCGAATTGTGAAAGGGGAATTTGTGAATTTGGGTTCAAGGAAATGGATCATTGTACTTAGATGTGTAGTACTATCAGGTAGAGAAAACTTACTACTGCCAGTAGCTTTCATTGTCAAAATCCAACACATGCAGGAAAGACAACCAGAATCATCCAGTCCCAGACCCCTTTCGTCGTGTGCTTTCTGCTGTCAAATTAGTTGCTGCTGTCAAGCTTTTGGATATCAAATGCTCGATTCATGAATACAACGAATCCTGGCGGTTATCACCAAACTTTCATGATGTGAGTTCTTCTTGTCAAAACGGTATTTAAATATGCTATTCCCAAGTGCCCATAAGCATCGTCTCTGTACTCCTTAAAATCGCCGATCTCTGTCCGTGGAGATCGAAGGACGCTGAAGGGTGAGCTTATATCCCCTCTACTGCGTCACGTGCGTATGCGAGTTGTTGGGAGAGGAAGGAGGGAATGTTAAGGTAGGTTAAATAGCTAGGTACATATCAAATCAGGAAGTAGTCTGAAATCGTGGCAGCTCATGCTATTACCAACCCAGCCTTGCCACGATGCACGGTATTCTCTAACACAGTTTTGTGTGTGGAGTATCTCTTGCACATACTGCAGGCCCGTTTTTGTAGACCGTCGAGGTGTATATTGGCCCCAAGTAGAGTTTGGAGACGGAAATTGAAGGTGTAGTCACGTGCCATAATCTCACTTCGCCTTTTGAAATCGACATCCAAGATCGACCTGTCGCAAACTTGCTATAATGAACCTACCTTACTTTGCTGAAGGTCCTCAGTTTATCGATTTGATCTGCAAGCGACCTCGTAGAGTCGAAACAGACGCGGTTCATCTCATCCCCTGACACGCGCATCACGTGCTAATACCTCGCTTACCCTCTCCGATGAGGCGAAGAAGCGAAAACGAAAGCGAAATTTGCTTCGGCTCAGGGGTGCGCGGTCTGCCAAAACAAGGCTCTCATCCGTTCCCAATCCATCATGCAATCTTCCCTGAAATCCCTTCAAGACTCGTAAGGCTGCGCAGGATGTTCCATCAGAGATAAGATGGTAGCGTGCTCCAGGAATAGGAGGTGGAGGTGATCGGATCAGGGGTGTTTCATGATGATTTTGCCGAGGTGCGATGGTGGGTGACTTGAGACGTGCTTTGACGTGTTTGGGGGGAGGTACGGATCTCCAAGCGATGAGGGAACGGTACGGTACGGAGAAAGCCTTGGGACCAGACCTCAGACCGAGTACCCGTACGTGTCTGAGTTTATTGTTTCTTATTTTGGGTTTTTGGGTCCGCCGTTGTTAGACAGTTGGTAAAGATTTCTTATTTCCACATGTTACTCTTGGCTTTTCCCGAGGAACAAGCTTGAACGGTTGTGGTTCATGGAATTGAAGGTGGGGCAGAGTTGCTATGCCGGAGATGAGCTCAAACAGACGCGCGCAAAATTCTTGCGCGTTTTTCTGCTGTGGAGCACTGGAGTAAGTGGAGGCCACGATCGCAGATATTCGTTTGCTTTTGTGGAGATGCTGCACGCACAGCAAATGGAAGCCGCGCCTCAAGCGCGACGGACCTGCAAAGGTGCTTCAATTGGATGGTGGCGAACCACGACAGTCATGGCTGAATTGGGGCGGTCAGCATGATGAGGGGTAGGGTAAGGTAAGGTGCAGAAGTCTGTACCTCCCATACGGCAGACTGAGGCCTCTAGATCCAGATTCTGCTGGAGGTGAGGTGTGGTTCGATGGGTGGCGACGTACGGAGGTCTTGCTGGATGGAGGGCTTTTGGTGGTGGAGGTGGTTTGCAGTGGTTTGGCTGTGAACGGGTGCACCGCGCCTTGCATACAAGCGCCCTGAGATATGCAGGCGCGGGTCCTCTTCTTCGCAGATCGGCAACCCCTGACCCATGCGCCTGTGCACTCCAGCACTCCTCCTTTTAGCCTTTGAGTTTGTGGGTTGGGCTGGTTTGGGTACACGAGAGCATGAGCAAAGGCCAGAGCCAAAGTTTGGTTGGACCGTTCGAGCAGTCAGAGGCATGAGAACATGGACCTGGGGAACATGAATGGAGTTGCGCATGTGAGATGAGATGAGAGATGATGTGCTGTCATTTATTTTCCATATGACTGTGCGATTATGGGAGCTGTTCCAAGCGAACGATTGGGTGGGAGAAGATGCGTCTTGCGATGGGCGAGAAGGATCAAGGACTCGCCTGCGCGTGTGCAAGTCTGCCTGCAGCATTGATTGGCAGCACATGATTAGGGGCCACGCCACAGGAGCCAGGCATGCAGAGCATGCTACCGAAGACCGTGCGGTCTGAAATAGGGGCATTGGCCTGGCCCACCCTGCAGAGAGCTCCACTTGGCTGACGCAGGCAGAGGGGCAGAATGCCCTGAATAGTACACTCATACACTTCACATAGATGAGGGGGCTTTGTTTTGAAGAACCGATGGCCCTTTGTCCTGCAGTGCAGAAGGGACGGATCGGAAGAGTCATCAATGGGCTCGAGTCCCGAGGAAGATACCGCTCTGTGGCAGCTTTTGCAGCAGATCTTCACGCATTGGGTGGGTTGGTGTTTTGCAGTTGGATTTCCAAGTGTATTGGAACTGCAACTGGTACCTAGAGCAGAAATGCAGCTGATTTCCTAGACCTGCTGGGCAACTGCTGCCCCTACCTCTGCAGCCTGGGGTTGTTGTGGGGATCAATGCATTGTTGCCGGCCTTCGAGGTCAGCAGTTGTCTCTATCACAGCGCGAACAGCCATCACAACGGTGCGGGAGCCTCAAGAACCAGAGTCGAAGTCTGCAACAGGCTGCCCTCCTCCTGGACGATCACTGGCGTAGAATCCGCTCCAAGCCAATAAAAACGGCTGGCTGCTTTGCTGTCAACAGCCCACGAGCAGCCTCCCCCTGCTCCCCCTGCTCACCACCACCAGCTGCAGCCCAGCGCTGGACCCAATCCGGCCTAGATCCTTTTGCCTCCTGTGGCCCAATAATCCTCCCTTCTTTCCACACCACCATCACATTCTCTCTCTCCATCCTCCTCCACCACACCGCCTTCTCTTTTCCTCTCGTTGTCGTGTCGCCTCCATCCTCTTCCCTCGAGTGATAATCCGGCAGGAGCGTGTTGGGATCGAGATTGAATTTCCGCAGAATTCTTCGCTTTCAAAGTCGACGTTTTCGTGGCCCTTTGTCGTACCTCCGGCTCCTTTTCACGCCTCGCCCGTTGCCCTTTCACTGCACGCAAGCATTGCTCGCATCGAAGCAGCACAAGACCACAACTCGCGCCTTCTGCCTTTCAACTCGGTCGCTCTTTGTTGATTGCAGAGCATCGCCCCTTCCACTGTTCCCGGAAATCGTTTTCATTACGTTGAGCAACTTCTGCTTCCGTACTCAGATAGACAGCACTTTGTAATTTGCAACGACTACATAGTCCGCGACCGCTTCGTTTTCCTCGGGTCACCCGGTTTTTGTGCACACATCTTGGATCACCACGAGCAAAGCTATTCCTTACAAACTTTTCGACAAAATTCACTGCTGCCTGCTTTTCACAGGCTTGCCTCCGTTCAGCACACGAGCTGTTTTTACAACTACATAATCTTCGCCCTCTTCAACGTACTAACACGATCGATTCGTTCGGTCATCTAATTCCTCTAATACCTTCGCCTGCTCACCTGCTGAGCACGTCGCCAATTCGACAACCTTCATTCTCTCGACGTCGACGTCGCGACCATCGATCTCTTCGATCACGTCAATTCTCTGATCAACCTACCCACCTGTACAACATCACACTTCGAGTATGGACGCAGGCGGTCTTGCTCAGATGTCCTACAACAACTTCCCGTCCAGTAATGGATTGGGAATGCCCGGTTCTGGCTTTGCTTCCAGACGAGCAAATGCCCCCATCAAGCGCCTCAACTTCGAACCCACCAAGCAGTCCGACCCCCAAGACAATGGTGCACCGACACCTCGCACCTCCCGGTCTCACTTGCTTGCAGGTTTGAGAACAGCACCAAAGTCAGCCACCTCCAGCACGTTCCCTTCGACGGCCCCGCCCACTCAGCTGCAGCATAACACTGGATTGGCAGGAAGTATCTACGCGGATAATGAGAATTATGGTGGACCAAAGACTTCTATCTACTCCAACAAGCAGGGATACAACCAGATGAACAATCGCCAGATGTACTCTGTTCCTGAGCAGCCACTTGCACCGCCCGAGATCTTCGTCGATGAGCACGGCCAAGAGCAAATGGACCCAAACCTCTATGCTCAACTGGTCGCTACCAACATGTACCTTGCAGAGCAAAAGCAACGTCTGCAGCAACAACTCATCAATGTCCAAGCAGCTGCTCAACAATTCCAAGGCTTGAATCTGGGTATGGGAAACAGCATGCAACAACAATTTGCGACACCTCCGATCACTCCACAGAATATGTATCAGCAACAGCAGGTCAAGAACAACATGCAGCCAATCATCACACCGGTGATGGGAGCTCAACCTGGCATCTATTCATATTACAATCCGATGACCGGCCAGCAGAGCTACTTCATGGACCAGTCCGCTCAGCAAACGCAGTACATGGATCAGCAGGTTGTGCAGCAATCGGTCAACTACTCACCACCTCAGCAGAATGGCACACCACGATTCCAGGTTTCCCCACCTCCGCAATCAGATACTCCTACGTTCACCCGAAGCATCAGCCCTCCCAAGAAGTCCCAGTCCCCGCCATCAGACCATGCTCCGTTGCCACCTCCATCGGCAGGTGCATTCCGCCGCGGACACCGCAAGGCAAACTCAATGGCAATTGGCACTGACATCCCCGCTCAGTTTGATGGCCCAAAGTCCGCACTTCTGCCAAAGAGCATGGGATTTCCGTCTACGCCAACCGCATCTGGTTTCGGTCCTGGACAAGCTCGAGCTGGAGAGCACCCAATCCGCCAACCCCGTGGACCACCTCCGTTGGATGAGTTGATTGCGAAGCCCACCACAAAGTTCGAGGGTAGCAAGAACTTTGCTACTCGCACACGCCGGAGTGCTGTCCACAATCTCGTTCGCGCAGGAATGGAACGTCGCAGAGCTCCAGGCAGTGCAGGCTCTGGTAGCATGTCTCCGGTCTCTGAGGTCGGCGAAGTCACATTCTCTGTTTCATCGGACAACGATTCGGACAGTGGTCGCAGTGGAAGTGGAAGTCTTTCCGGTCGACCAAGCCTTGGTAGCTCTCGCGCTTCTGCTCACGGCGCTATTGGCTCTGATCGCCCATCCTCCCGTCAAAAGGAGCGCTCCTTGGAACGAAAGTCTGTGGCATCCGTTGATAGCAACTTCACAACCGCCAGTGTCAGCAGTGACGAGGATTCTTCTATTGGAGGTAGCTTCGCTGCTGTCTTCAAGAACGGTGGCAAGAAGCCCGAGCCCAGCAACGTTGAGCGTAAGGCACCTATGTTGGTTCTCACATCGGCTGAGAAGCGCAAAGTTGGCCCTCTCTACTAGAGAGTCACAAAACTAAAAGTCGATAGAGGGTAGATCCCTAATTTGGTCGACATCCGATCACTCATTGTTTTTGTCAATTTGATATTGCATTCGACTGTCCATATACTCTTGCTTTACCTTAACGACGACGATGAATTACCGAGTCTTAATCCAATATACAATTACAACAAATTTTCTTTTTTTCATTTCGACCAACGACATCCCAAATGGATTGCGACAAATTGTGCCATGGGCATGGTATATGCAGAAAATGGACCTTGGATTGTATCCATGGTTTGCATTTTTGGAGACGATTAGGCCGGTTTGGGGTACTCGTTTCTTTGTCTGGTGCTTACGTTCGCCCTGAGCTGCTTGCTTGTTTGCTTGCAACGCGCGCCTCCAGCTCTTGATGATTGGGTTTCGAGGGAACGCAAATGGAAATTGTCAAGATTATGATTACAAGCCAGCCTGGATTGCGAGGTATGATGAGGGGATGATTACAGGGCTTGGGCTTTTTACACAGGGTGGAGTATTGACTGGGGGAGTGAAGGCATAGCATAGGCTAATAGATAGGAATCAGAATACTGTAGCAATAGCTTGCTTGTTTGTTCCTGCATGATGTAATTGTGATCTGGGTTTGCTGTGAAGAATTTCTCAATAAAATAGGTGGAATCTCCTGGTAGTACCAGCTTGGCTCGATCAATAAAATACGTCTTATGATATATCGACCATCCCATACAAATTTTACCTTCACCTTCTACCGATCAAATTCAATGATAAACTCTCCTTTAAAATATATCACCGACATAACAAAAGAATCGCCAAAGTGAATGGCATCAGCAATAAAACACGCTGCTTCACCAACAAGTTCAAGCCCTACTGTCTCCCAGTCAGGTCATGGGTACGACCAACAAGGTCAGGAAGGTGGAAGAAATCCACAGGAATATCCAACCAAAAGTGATTGGGAAAGAAAGGTGAGTAGGATGGGTGAGTAAGTGGAAGTTGAGCTAAATGGGATTTAGGAAAGCGAAAGCAAAGCAACTAATATCATCTGGCATCAACCAGCCCGAATCAATACACTGGAGGTTGAGGAGGAGACCGCCAGTAGCAACAGCACCGAGGGAGCCTAACAAAGCAATCTCTCTCTCTCTGTCTGTCTGTCTGCCTCTTCTTCAAAAAATTTGGGGCACGAGGTGGAGGGCGAGCACAAAATTCTTCTGAGCTGTGAGCTCTGTCGAATCTAATGGCAAATCGAAAACGCCGCCAGAGGATTACGTTTTGTTAAGCTCGAGAAGGAATCCCTACGACTCCTCGTCTTCACAGACGCCTCCTTCGCGAATAACAAGGACCTCTCCTCACAAATCGAATACGTTTTGGTCTTGGCAGACGGTGCCAAATGTGCCAATATACTCCATTGGTCGTCTACGAAGTGCAAAAGAGTAACCCGAAGCGTTTTAGCCTCAGAACTATACGGTATGGCACACGGATTCGAAATGGGAGCTTCAGTAAAGTCTACGATCGAAAGGATACTGGATATCGACCTGCCACTGGTCGTTTGCACGGATTCGAAGTCGTTATATGAATGCCTTGTTAAATTGGGAACCACGCAAGAAAAACGGCTCATGATCGACGTGATGTGTCTCCGACAGGCGTACGAACGACGTGAGATTGCGGAGGTTAAGTGGATTGAGGGAAACTCGACCCGAGAATGGTCATCGAGTCCACTGTTCTGACAGCGCTGCTTCCATTGTGGAGTTCGTGGAAGAGCTTTAACAACACGAGATGGATGATATTGTTATTCATCTTGGCTTTCTTCCTACCTACTGAGAACGCGAAGTCCCAATGCGAAGTTTTCTCAAAGCAGCCATTTCTGGAGGCTGATGGACGGACATCGAAGTCGCCGATGCGAACAAGAAGGAATATGTTGATCTCGTGGTCAAGTCGAGGAAAGCGCATCGGTGAACAATTCCAGCCGCGACAATTTGCACGATGATGACAGGGAAATCAAGATGTGGCTTCACTGACATTCCGATTCCAAGAAGATCATAAGGAATATTGCATGGCAGCCGGTAAAGGGCAGAAAGGTTGTGCGAGGGAGAGGTGTTCTTGATTGCTACTTAATCATGGTTTCATTCCTCGGGAGAGCACAGCCTCTGTAGGAAGGATGGTAACAGATTGTTGCCGATTCTGATGCAAAGATGGAGGTGGAGGAGATGCAAAAACCAAAGTCTTTGGCTCAAGAACCAGCAAGCAAGCATACATGGGCTAGCAGAGAACGACGATGTAGAAGAAGAGTGTGTGGACAATAGAGGGTTTGCAGTTCTACGCTGGAGGAACTACTGCACAGCTTCGATCATTTAGGAGGAAGGATTTATAAACGGCTCTTGTATCGTGGCATGTTCGGCGGCACAACTCCATCTTTTATGGGGGAATGGCAGCGATGGTAGTGCTGATTTGGAGGTGATGGTGCGGAACAAGAAGAAGAAGGCGAAACCTATACAAGGGAGAGGTGAGAGATTGGGGGTGGGGTTTGTAGGAGGAGACACATATCTCAATAACTATTCATCCACTGACCAATTTTGAATGCTAGAGAGTTCGTATAAGCCTTTTAATCGCATGGTGTGGGTTGTTGGAGCCATGTTATTGCGGACTTCTATGGTGGTCGTGGATGGAGGAGGGGTGGTAGATTGAGAAGTATGAAAATCAACTATGATTTTGAGTGAACTCATGTTGGGCCTTTCTTGTTGCGATGATTTATATTTTTTGCAATCATGCAGCAGAGCTGCGTGCTAAATGGCAGAGAGTGCTGTCCAGCCCTTCTGCAAGAGATTGAGTTTTGATGTTTCAGTGTACCACATTACTCGGAACATTCATTTACCCAAGGAGAAGCTCATCTAGTATAAGGTCATTCTTGCTTCCATAAAGCTGCATGGCCAGTGTACCACTGGCGCTCAGTACATCTGGTAACTTATAGAATTGCAGTGCTGAAATTTCTGGTCTAGAAAATTGAGTGTACTAAGATATTTGGGACATTGAATCCACACTTCAAAATCAGATCCGCACAAGTCTCGAGACCACGTTTGTCATTTGGGTTGTTTTTCGGTGGGAGTTTTGGATGGGCCGAGACCAGATCTTGCGTTTCGAGGGTTCTATGGGTACCCAGGCCCTCGCCAAAGTATTCGAACCGGTCAATGCTGTAATAGTACCCTGACCCGGAGCCTAACGACGAGAGAATTAGCTCGGTGTTTACAGAAAACTCCACTACGTAAAGTAGTCCATTTGCTGGAGTAAGATGAATCGAGACCAAAATACTCACATCCTTAAACATTTTGGGTTCTGTATCGTGATCGTGCAGAACGAGAATAGTATTATAATGAGGATCCCAACGCTGGACCAACTGGCGGAGGTACTGATCGAGGTCCGCGCGCTTCACGATATGGGATTGCTATATACATCATGAACCCTGAGTTGAGATAGAGAATGGGAACTTACACGAGACGCACAGGCGGGAGTCTCCTTGTTATTAAACTTATCCCTACCCCTGAAAACAACATGCCTGAACCCAATTGTCTCTTCAACTACGATGTGATGTCTAGAAAAATGGACAATACTTTGGACAAATGTTCTACTTGATTTGGAACATTGTCATTCAGGAGGAGGTGGGTATAGATTCGTATAGATAAATATATCAGTCCAATTCACAATACTAGGCTACTTCCATTGTTCCACCCTTCCCTGGTACATTCAAGCTCCTCATCTATTCCTTCCTCCCTATTCCGTCAACAGCAATCGTCCGAACAACAATACCAAGCTAAGTCCATTGTTCTGACCCTCTCCCGTACATATAAATCCGTCCTCCACTACTGCCCTCCTCCCACTTCCATCAACAACTACAACATCAATCCTCCTCATTGTTCCACTCCTTCCCCGTACATTCACCAACACCACCTACACAGCAAGATGGCTTCCGCTATTCCCGAGATAACCTGCATTGTTCCCAACACTCAGGAACATTCAGAAAGTGAGTTGCTCAATGTTCAAGAGCTTTGTAGAACATTCAAGCTAACTTCCAAAGACTCTACCGTGGCAGCCACCACCATATCGTCCCTACCCACCGAAATTCAGCTTAAAATCATCAAAAACCTCGATCGAGTGTCGTCCGTTTGCCTTGGCATCACAAACAAGAAATTCTATGACATCCACAAGGAGTTACATCCGAAAGTCCCACTTATTGCGGCTCATCTCTATACTAAAGGTGGCATGCGCCTCTTTGGGTTGCTGAAAGAGTGGATGAAAGAAGCTGGTCTGTTATGGAGCGCCAGTGAGCTGAAATTTGTCACTCCTGAGCGAAGGGAGGAAATCCGCTCCCATTCCATCCGGAAAATTAATCTTGTGAAAGGGAGAGAATTGCTGAGATTGGAGGTGCTTAGAGATGAGAAACTTCTAGGCGGTTGGTAGAAGAACAGAAGATAAGTCAACAGAGTGGAAAGCGGAGAGGGGAGGAAGCGTTAGGTTGAGTTGCAGTGGAATGATGTGGAGTGGGAAGGTGGCGAGAAGGCTAATGATGATGATCTTATTTGGGATCTCTAGGGAAGTGGAAATTATATTGAATCTGTGGAATCGGGTACAATGAGTGGATAGAGCTGTGGATTACATTTGGGGGGACATATTAAATGGACGGATGGGTGGTTGTTTGGTGCGGACGATTGATTGTACCAGAACATTTGGGTCATTTGGGATATAGCAGTGTGGAATTCCCAACCAGAGCTAGAGGAAATAATGTCCACTCCTTGATATATGATTACGCAAGAATTTCTAATATACACAAGCAAACAAGAATGTTCTTCTACTCTGTGATAGTTGTACTGGCCCTTATGGAGCGAGCCATCAGAAAGATGCCTGAACTTACTAGATTTATTTTACTACAAGATGCTGATCATTCTATTCGTCTAGCAGCAATAATGTGAGATGATTTGTCTTGCCAATCTGTTTAATCTTCTAGTGAATGGACTACCAGTGACCTCGGCCAGAGAAGCATGGCCGGCTGGATACTTGATGAAATATTTGTCAACATCCTGTCAACTTTTCGACCGTTGACAACCACACGCAAGACAATATGAGTCATTAGAATAATGGAACTTCTGATTGATAAGTACTGAATGTTAAGAATTCCTCCATTAGATAATCTGGATAGTGAAATATCCACCTCCATGACGCTCTTCATACAACTGATCTGACAAAATGCTAACTTTCTCGGAATCTGCAATATAGCTTAGAAAGGATTCAATTCGAGGATAGTCCCCACGCTTCAAGCAATATCCATAACTTTCTGTGAGTGTTTTATCCACGAGCCCATTGCAATATCGATCATCTTCTCTTGACTGATTTTCTTCCAAATTTTGGAACGACCTTTCTCTGAAACGGCGCATCCATTCCTTTATCCTCTCAGAGCGATTTTTGTCATGTTCCGGCACCTGGACCGTCGATTTATCTAATCCCACTGTTTCTGTAATCTCACTTACCAACGCCTGGGCATCGAGCTGGGTCACATAATAATACCCCCTCTCTGTAGAGTCTCCCAAGGGTCGCTTCTGAGGACATCCATCTAAAATAACGGCTTCCTCTTCCAACGATATCTGCCAGGAGTCGTGGGTTTGCCCATTCATCTTCGGCAAACCACTTCCAAGTCCAAGTCCAACCCAGTCATACCAATCGTCTTGGACCTCAAAATAACCAAGCCGCCGAAACTGTCCATTTTGTAGGAATGTTGGGAGTAGGAGCAAACCCTCCAAACTTATGCCCACGTCCGCCCGTAAGCCGACCTCCAAAGGCAATAAATACACATTCGCAGCCTGGACTGTAGTTTCCATACCGCGGTCGTCCCAGCTAACAGATGCAGAGATTTTAGATCGAAGTGGAATTATGTCTTCGGCGTCTTTGCTGTCTAGGTCTTCATCTTTCGTGCCTTCGTCCTCATCAGTTGCTTCCCCAGTATCAAAAATAATATCCCAGAGTTCTCCACTAGAGCGCTTGCTTACGGTAGCCTTGACCATTGGTCCCTTGAGTAGAACATAGCCGTTGCACACAATGCCGTATGGATGTGACGCATCAGAGGCCTGAATGTCAGCCGTGAGAACCTCAGTTAAGCCCTCTACATACTGGTCATCGACAGGTAGGAAAACAGGACCATCTACAGAGGCCCATGACCAGGACGGCGCTGAGTAATATGGCTGCCGCGGAGGACTGGGTTCCCAACACCTCCAGAGGAGACCTCGGCGAAGTCGGTAGGACCACAGACCAGCAAGATAGTCCACTGTGGCCCAGCTTTTGCCCAGATCGGTTGCTGGACCTGCCAATGCGACGAGCTTATCGGATACTTTCGTTAACTTCTTTCCTGAATATTCAGAAACCACCTCAGACCAGACTTCTAAACGCATTTGAGAGGAGAGTGAGGTATTCTCGTGCATCTTTCGCCACACCATCCGCAGAAATTTCGCTTGAATTTCACTTTCTGCTAATTCTGAGGCTTTGTAGCGCTGCGGGAACGTCTCGCTCGCGCGGAGTTCATTACATTCCCAATGCAGCTCTTCTTTTCCAAAGAGTAATATTCTGGGAGCAAGCAAACATTCCTGAGATACCCATGCCCTAGTAAACAGGACCATTTTCTCGCTACGCTCATTCTCAGGAGTATAAGATGATCCAGCATATTTGGCATCTGCACCTTGGCCGATTTTCACAATGCAGGGCGTAGTTGATAAAGGAGACCGAGGATAGAATAGACCACCGTTCGCGTCCATAGAAGCTGCCGCAGCGAGGTTTAGATAGGAATTTTTATACAAACCATTCATTTTGCTTGATTCGCTGGCCCAGTCGGTGGCGGAATTCTGGACAATGCAGAGAGAGTCAATCCATAGGTAAGGCACTTCCAGTTTTCTTGCCAGCTCAACTGCATCTCTGAAAGTTTTGGGGAGATCGCTAAGGTCAATTGCCTCAAGATACGTGGAGTAATTCTCGATGAGCAGCTGTGTTGGCACCAGCTGTCCCCAACAATGACTCAGCGTAATATAGACCAACGCCGAGCAATTCAGCGCAGATGTATCACAAAGTCTAACATTTGCACTGTTCGAGTCGCCAACGGCAATCAGTCGCGTTGGCCATTGTGGCCGGGTAACAGGGGTATGATTTTGACAGGCGGTATGTCTGGCCGTGCATTCATTGATCCATTCGAGGATCTGAGTCCAGCTTCGCTCACTTTGCGTGTGTAGCGAATGCGAAAAGCTAAGGTCTTTCATGTCTGAAAGCGATGATTGTCAGACTAATTCTTAATTAGTGGAAATACGTTTCAGAAGACTTTCTGAGGGCATTCTCAAATGAGAAATCGATATCGGCCAGAACATCGTGTTCGGACGCGCCATCAACTCGGAGTAAAAAGGAGACTCCAGTCTCCCGAAGGTAACGTGTCTCTGCTTTGAGTGGCTTCAAGGCAAAGTCAGATTCTTCTTCTTTCATTCTCCGCAGCTCACGTTCATCTTCTTCGGTAAGCCTTCCATTCGAACGCATTTCGGCTTTTATGAGAGAGCAGGAATGGCATCCATTTGAAGCCGATTCGATGAAACCGAAAACGTCATGAAACCAAGAGAAGGTATATTTTCTCTCTCTACTAAAACGAGCAAAGATTTTCTCGCAGACTAAGCACAGTTTATTGAAAGAAATCTCAACAGATGATGATCCAATTTGTTGCTATGTAGTCGTTGTCCTTGGCCCATCTTGGTGTGCGAACCTCTTTCGTTTCACTATGGCAGAAGCCATTGTATATATTATTCAAAGCGCCTATTGAGTGTTGAAAGGTTTCTCTTCTATGGAGTAGAATATCGTGATAAGGCTTTGATCGACTCCCAGAATACCGGTGAACATCAAGCTGCAGTAGAGTTTCACCACCTCGCCTGCAACGATGTCGAGCCAAGAGTGCTGCCTGAACGACGCGAACTGCTGAAAACCTTAGTGCCACCAGACCAGTGCCTAACTTATATAACGCCATTTCAAGCCTCATTCTAAATTTAGTCACAACAATCCAGATCGGGTTTGATTAATCAACGATCCTATAGGCATTGCTGGGATGCACCTGCCAATGGCATATCGCCGAGTCCTGAAAGCTGCCCAGCCATGCTTGACAACACCTACCCAGACGCAGCTACTACATTCTTCTCCCTCGAAATATATTGATTTAATTGTTCTCTGCTTGATTCTGGTCTCCCATCATCAAGTCTTCTTTTCCACAATTATAAATTTTCGCTTCGCGTCGAGAACAACCTATTGATGGCCCTTCACTTCCAAAACTAAATGTTCCCATACTACCAAGAATAATCGACTTCCACAAGGCCATCGCCTTCTATTGTATTCAATTTGGCAGACACCATGGCTATCCAAGAATACGCACCATCACTCGAAAACAATCCTCCTGGTCTTTCAATTGAGATGATTACTCCAGCGATGAATGGATAATGGTACTCCAGAGCCAGGGAATTCATGCCTAGAAGCAGTCAAATCTTTACCAATGGGCAAATAACAAGGTCCCCGTACGTTCGAGTCCCTTATTCGAGCTATTGCTATGAATCTACTCAATACAAGAACAGCAATGCTGGTAACTCGACCTCAAAAATTTCGACCTCCTCAATCGGTCTCTTCAACATCCCTGGATCTCTGCACAAATAGCTTCTATGCTATACGCCTGGCATCACCGGCAAAAATCTTCTCAGCGCCTGTCATTCTTTCAAGTATGAGGACGGGGGAGAAACTGGGATCACGCGAGCGGATTCAACTATGGTAGAGACTAGAGAAAGGGATTTAGTGAAATAGGACGTTGCTCAGCAAGCATGGGAACCCCCCTTTTATGGACTAAGCTTATCAAGGCGACACTGATAAACTACGTTGTGAGAGCGTAATCTGGGAACGAGAGGAGTATAGCTGAGATGCATACAATTTACATTCAATGCACAGAGATAATGAAGAGTTCTTTATATTTCATTGGCAAATATTACACCCTTATGATGGAGTCAATCTGTTGTGGCCGCAGCCAGATCGGCTCCGCTAGCCTCTGTTGAGATCTTCAATCCAGTCCACTTCACGAGTTCTCACGCACTACGAAGTCAGTAGAGAAGTGCGCCAAACATCATAAATTCGTCCTACTAACTATCGATTCAGATCTATAGCATCCATATACGTAGAGAGTTGCGGTTGGACTATGCAAGTATTGATAGTGACTGCAACACAAACGGCAGTGCGTACCTTCCTCTTGGAGTCATCACTTGTGTATGTGTTTCAAGACTAATTTTCCTTCTAGCATTTGACTCCTCCACAAAACACACTCGACGAAAACCTTGCAACATGAGCTGCTCTGCTTAACAAACGAACTCTGATACATCGTCTAATCTTTGAGACATGCATATGACTGCTGGCAGAATCAACTAGATAACTATCTTGCGCCGCGGGCCGAAGCCGTTGGCAACCGGCCCTAAGGTCCGGCAGAGTTCCGTTCTCTGACCGCAGTGCTGAGTTGATGGCCCCTGCTGTAGCTCTGGCCAAGAAAGGAGATCTCATTACTTTACTGTATTCCCCAGAACGAATTCCAGGCCTTATTTGCTGCTGGTAGATTGAGTCTTCAAGAGACAAGAACGGGAGCTGCCCAAGTCCTTCCAAATGGAGGCACCTCTCGAAATACAACAGATGATATTGAAGCTTCTCGGCCGCGCATCCTTGGTTTTTCTCGACTTGACTTGCGAGAAAAGCTGCTCACTACACTGGTACACTCATCCCAATTCTTGCCCCTCCATGAGCTGATACTAATTGTGAGACAGGGAGCTCCGCGCCTGCGTCCCGCTTCATGCTTACTACTACCTGCTGCTCCACACCACCGTTTTCCTCTCCTCTGCTACCCACCTATCTACGAAAATCGAGAACGAGTTATGCACTTGGACCACATGCTTGGGCAGTGGGAACAGGAGGAGAAGCATGGGTGTCGCCTCAAGATCCCTGGTTTCTTAAGCACGCCGAAGAGCTCCAACACCTCTAGGGCTGCCAGCATCCTCAAGTCGACCAATAAACCCAAGCCGAAGAGCACCGATACGCAGCCAACGCTCCGAAGACCCCGTAACCTCTTACTTGTACAGCCACCAAGAGGCTCTTGCTAGATTATGACAGAAAGGCCTATATCGATCACAACACAGATCGCGACTCCTTCTCAGGCCGCGTTCAATTTGACCTCGTCAGTCTCTGCCAGCGATGCGCTTCCGATCGTTGAGCTTGCAGATGAAGAGCCTACCACTCTCAAGAAGTGGAGTATGAAGAGCATGACTGAGTCTCCTCCTTGGGATCGCAGCACGAAGAGAAAGGTCTGCCGGAACACACCTACTGCGCTGAGCAGATCATACCGTTCAGAACACTGGAAAACAAAGGAATCATTGAGCAGCCAGCGGGGCTTTCCTGTTGTTAGATAGTTTCACTGGAAAGGGTAAGCCTGGGAATAACGGCGGTGGATAATAAGGACTGAGCCTGTTTATATCAGGGCGTTGATCTCAGGTGGAGAATCCAACGTCGACTTTCTTTCTGGAAGACCGAGTCTCACTTGTCCCCGGATCAGATAGATGGAACATAAGGGGAGAATCATCTGGAAATTGGCTCTGATACGGTCTGTTGTTGCCCTTGCTCTTTAGCTCTGCTTGGGATAGAACAAGAGGGTAGGCGGGCTCTCGACTTCGTAAACTTGGATGATAGCGGTGTCTTTTAGGAAATGAACGCTTGGCAAGCCTTACACAAAAATGTTTCTGTCTCATGGTGCACAATGACAGACCAAAGGTTTCATTCCAATTGATTCTGTATGTGCTATATGTGACACTATTCAGCTGAACAACAGACAAAACAAACATGTCCCCGAGCCCCTGAATGCAGCCGCCCCCTTTTTTCCTGGCAAAACTCCGGCGCATTGGTCTTCAAAAACAATTGCGAACGCCCATTGGCCCGCGAACCGACAGGAGGACCGAGCGCCTCCCCCTGAACCCAATGTCAACATCCCTTCTCTCCTTTGTGCTTGAATGTGCTTTCCCCATGCCTTGGTAGCAGCCTGAGCCAAGGAAAATATCTGCATCGTGATATGGGTCAATCAAATTACCGGATCCGAGGCTCTAGGTAAAAGATAAGCATTGGTTGTGTTTAGGAAACCAGCAAAACATCTACCCTACATATTGGTGCAGGACGTTGCTGAAGAACTAAGCAGGGCTGGCTGGAGAAACATTTAGTGCAAGCTTGCCTCCCACCACGGTTCTGTACCACCCTCAGCGAAACCAAGTACCTCTTCGAAAGGATCTCCATTATATCCCGCTCTATCAACAGCAGCTCAGGCCTTCGTCCCCATCCCCGCACATATCTGATTCCCCTGGCAACGAACCGGATAGCAAGCTTCTCTGATCTTCTTCAAAGTTTCGTAACAGCTCTCATTCTCCACCGCCTCAGCCTCGATCATCTCTTACTCCTAGAACCCAGTTGGTCAGTAGATTGATTTTCAGAGGATGGGGGTGAGGAATGCAAGATGTAGAAAGGGAACAATGGGGTGCAAGACATACTTAGAAGCTTGAAAACGCACAAATTGCCAGTCCTGACGAGTCAGCAATAGAATGGTATGAGACGGTTGTAGCACATACTAGATGAGTATCTGGTATTACCAAGACCTCAGAGGAATATAACGCGTGAGCAGCAATACTGATCTCGCGGTTGATTTGTTTGTCGTGATATCCAATATTCATCTTGAATTTTTCGTAACTATACTTCGAGTAATTGATCTGGTTGACTTGGTTAGGTACTTCTGGTGTTCTGACTGGATTTGGGGCCGGTATTAGGAGCTGACTTTTGCTTGGATACAGTCTGAATCTTGTCAATAATTGGACAGATGTAGATATCTGGAACTAAAGTTGCAGCTGGAGAGGTTTTAGCATTGAGTCCTAAGAAGCTGCAGGACCTGTGGTGCCTCACTGTGGTGCCATCCGACAGATGGGCGGGACTTTGAAAGAAGGAGGCTCGAATCTCGGGAGCTCTGTTGCTCCTGCTGGGGGAGCTGGTCGTGCCCCTTCGTTGGACCCCCCTGGGCCTCAGCGTCCAAGGACCGATGCAGCTGCTTTAGCTGGCGCCCGACCGCGAGCAAATGTCAATTGTCTAATATCCTGTTCCCATCTTTTGTCTTCGATGATTTCGGGTTCGGTGTGTCCGAGGAATTTCGACGATGGCGAGGAAGTCTTCGCGTCGGTTGTTCATTGCCAATGTCCCAGTTACTGCTGTACAATGGGGTTTGAGGTTCTTGAATGCACCAAGAGCTATGGTTCAATGGGACTTTCAATGTACGAATTGGTTGTGGTCGATTGTGGTTGTTCAAGGAAGATCGGAGAAAACCACTGGTTTGTTGACATTGCACAATCAGACGCAAAGCGAATTTTTCTCCGACTGCGCTACAGGCCACGCAAAGGCCCCTTAGTGAAATGACACAATGCTACACACTTCATCCTTAATCCTGTTTCTGTACTACCCACACCTTCTTCAAAATATCCAGCCCGCTATGCACAAAATTGTGCAGAGGCTGCAAGTCTAAACGCTCATGCAAACTGGTCTCGAAATAGTCTTGGTAGAGCGTCTTATTGGGAACAGCTGCCCAAAGCATATATCTCTGATAGCTTTTGCAGTTTAAAAGACTTGAATTTGCAAATGCAATATTCGCAGCCGTGGTGTTTTCAAAGATCTCTGATATCTTCTGTACGGCGTGCATGACTTGGAGTAAATTGGGTTTGTCAGAGGCAGAAGCGCCGAGGAATTGGCAGGTAGGTTGTGCCCTTTTGCCGGCAGGCATCAGCACCTGCAGTAGGGAGAATGTGCATATTTTTGAGTGCAATTGTTTGCGAATGTCCCAACTGTTTGAGTACAATGAGAATTAGAATGGAGAGATCTCCACTGCTTTGTCAAGTGAGAGTTTTGACACACTGGGGTAAGCTTCCTTTCCCTCTTTACATTGTCCTAACTAAATCTGATACGAGTATTAATCGGATCTGGATCGACACACGGGCTCAGAATTCGGCGAGCCTTTCTTTCTCAATTCCATGTTGACAAGTCATGAGAAATGGGAGGCTCGGGCTTACCGGGTTGGGTCTTCCGGGCCATGGCGACAAGGATTGTGTTCGGCTTGTGCGCCCCTGGCAGATTCCGGATGAAAAATCGCCACGACGACTGGACTCCATCACCGTTCATATCAGACCAAAGGCGCTGCTCCACTCCTCGGTCTCATCAACGCATCTTGAGATTACGATAGTCTAGCTGATTCGATGCTCAACCTGTCTGGCAATTGTGGGCTCTCGCTCTGGAGGTGGAACCCCATGCTTCTAGAACGTCTTCGTCAATAGCCCATCCCTGGGGCTTGGAGCAATTCGTCAGGGAACCACTGTATTTTGCGTTGAGGGTCCAATTCTCTGAAGGTCCATTGGTTCTCGAGGCCTGCAGTGCAGCAAAATGTTGTTTGATCTTGACGATCACCCAGACGCCCAGCTAGACCCGGTACTGAATTGGACCTGGCTTCTTCGCCATTTCAGGTGAGGTGAAGGTGACGGCCGTGAGACTCGACGGGTGCCATTTTGCTGTAGGGCAAGAGCCAAGGGGCTACTAGTATGAATCGCTCAATTGCCCTCCCGGAGGGAGGCCCTTCCCGCACAATGTACCTGACCCACAATTTCAAAAAGCTATTGGCAAAGCTGGTTACATCATAAAAACCCCGACCCCCCAGGACGCGCCTCTCTCTCAACGCCAACCCCTTGACCGACAAGAGTCACTCGTCTCGCCATCGGCCAGGGTACTTATTCCGTATTCTGTATTCTTAATCCATTTTTATACCATTGTTCGCAAGCGACAGAACTTTGACAGAGACTTCTCGGACCTTTTCGTTATCAGTGGCGCAGAGAAGTTTCCATCGGCTGTCCCACTTCCCTGCATGCGGCCGAACGCCAAAATTTCCCCTCCAACGAACGCCCCAACGGCTCTGACGCCTTCCACGCCCTGTATATAGGGTTGGGACGGGAATTGGGATAATTGACGTACAGGGGTTTGGAATAATATACTATCATGTCCAGCGAGTACAGGACGGCGAGTGAGGGAGGGTCAGGTCAACACGGATACTTCTCTTTGGAAACTCCCAGCGGCGATTCAAGTGCAGAACCAAGCAGACCGGGAACCTCTGGAGAGAATCATCCGACGAAAAGAGGAAGAGTCAGGTTTAACAGTACCAGCGAAGCCAACGATGCTACAAACAAGAGATCCAGTTTTCCCGTCCGGGATAGATCACTCTCTCCGGAGGCAGTTACATTCCCGAAGCTAGTTAAACCAAGCCCATCCAGCTCGAGAATGCATAGTGTAGCCCCCTTGCTGAGACATACGCCCGAGATCGAGAAGGCGAATCCCTTCGCAGACCCAATTCTTGAGCCGGCGTTCAAGCCGAGATCAAGCGTGTTGAGCAACAACTCTCCCAGCAATAGTCAAAGTCAGGAAGATTTGTTGGACTACAATGAGAAGGCTTTCTCGGCATTGGCAGCTCAAGAAAGAGCAAAGAGGGTTGCATCATTGGTGGTAAACCATTCGGCACCAAACTCAAGGAGAAATAGCCTCGATGAGGAGTCCGATGATGGGTTTATATCTCCACATCGTAGGTCGACAAGAGGTTATCCAGTCAGAATTGATGATATCCCGCTGGTGGACATGGACAGGAGACGCAATTTTGATGGAGGAGCAAGTGATGAGGATGAATGCTGTACGGACGAGAAGGGGAAAGCCAAGGCATCGAGCAGTGCGGAGGCTCATAAGTTGGTGAGGGCACACACAAGAAAATACGGCGCAGAAGCTTGGAAGGTACAATCCGGATCCAAATCAGACATGGCTTCAGGCCAAGTGACGCCAAATGAGGAAGAGCGATTTGCTGAGGAATTTGTTCCTCGGCCGCAACAGTACCGTGGCGGTGTCCTTTCCTCTCTCTTGAAGCTTTACAATGCTCCACCAGGTTCCCATTTGAGAAGGGGTAGTGATAGCTCAATCGAAAGTATTTCTCATCCAGGGACTGGCACTGGTTCGAGAGGATCTTCAGGAACAACGACTCCACGCTCCAAGGCTGTTAAATGGTACAATCACAGGAATCAATCACAGGACACTCTAGCCGGACTTGTCGAAGCCTCTGCCATTCTGGGTGCTCAAGGGGGTGTTCGAGATCCCAAAAAGAAACCCTCTCGGTCTGGATTGAAGAAGGCACACAGTGGGAATCTTATTTCCTCTGCAATGAGCAAGATTAACAGGCCACGTCTCGAAGACGAGATCAGGATCACTGTACATATCGCAGAGACACTCAGTCGGCAGAAGTATCTTATGAAACTGTGCCGAGCTTTGATGAGCTACGGTGCGCCCACCCACCGGCTGGAGGAATACATGAAGATGAGTGCACGGGTTCTCGAAATTGATGGCCAGTTTCTTTACATCCCGGGTTGCATGATCATCTCCTTCGATGATGTGTCAACCCATACAACGGAAGTCAAGCTGGTCAAAGCCCCGCAAGGTGTCGATTTAGGCAAACTAAAAGACATTCACGACATCTACAAGGAGGTCGTTCATGATGTGATAGGCGTTGAGGAAGCTACACAGAGACTTGATATCATCATCAATGCCCAGCAGAAGTACAACAAATGGCTTCTTGTCTTTGTCTACGGCTTTGCCAGTGCTACTGTTGCTCCATTCGGTAAGCTAGCCGAACTCATGATTCTCAAATGCCATTAACATTAATACAGCATTCGAAGCCCGCATGATCGACCTGCCTATTGCTTACCTACTCGGCTGCATCCTAGGTGTCTTGCAACTGATCGCAGCGCCGAAATCTGATTTGTACAGCAACGTGTTCGAGATCTCTGCGGCAGTCATCACATCCTTCTTGGCTAGAGCATTCGGTTCCATCCGTGGCGGCAACCTTTTTTGCTTTTCGGCTCTGGCACAATCTTCGATCGCTCTTATTCTTCCTGGCTACATCGTCCTTTGTGGGTCTTTAGAACTACAATCGAAATCCATGGTTGCTGGATCTGTCCGTATGGTCTACGCAATCATTTACTCATTGTTTTTGGGTTTTGGCATCACCATTGGGACAGCATTTTATGGCTTGCTCGATGCCGGCGCAACAAGTACCACGACTTGCATAAATCCCCTCGGAGCCTATTACAAATGGCTTTTTGTGCCGCCGTTCACTCTTTGCTTATGCATTATCAATCAAGCAAAGTGGAAACAAACACCGGTCATGCTGATAATATCCTTTGTCGGCTATATCGTCAATTTCTTCAGCGCCAGGAAATTCTCCTCTTCTCCACAAATCTCCAGCACTTTAGGTGCCCTTGCGGTCGGTGTAATGGGAAACTTGTACTCACGGATGCGACACGGCGTGGCTGCCGCGGCTCTCTTGCCCGCCATTTTCGTCCAGGTTCCATCAGGACTTGCTGCTTCTGGGTCTCTTCTGGCAGGAATCAGTAGCGCCGATCAGATCACCAACACGACGCTATACGCCAACGGAACCTCAAAAGTCAATGGCACGAGCACTGTAAGTAATAGTGGTGGTGGCGATGGTTGGGGCCACCCTTTCTTTGGCTACTATAATTGGAGAAATACAACTCACACTTTCGTTCTTCCTTATGTGGTTTGTTTCTTTCCCATTGGGACTCCTTTGTCGTCGATTTATCGAGATCTCCTCTCATCTATCCCACATACACATGCTATTTACTCGACTACTTGGAGGATGAATCATGCCTTTGGAAGATATATGCTGACTCGGTCTTGCACAGGTTTCTGTTACTTCAGCAACAGATCTCAACACTATCGTCTTCAACGTCGGATACAGCATGATCCAGGTCGCGATCGGCATCACTGTTGGCTTGTTCTTGAGTGCTTTGATAATCTACCCACTTGGAAAGAGACGAAGTGGGTTGTTCAGTTTTTAAGATCTGGGATAGGGATGGAAAGGTGTTTGGAAAGGATCTGCTTTATGAAATGGCTAGCGGGTGCACAAGCAGGGGTGGGAATCCGCATTGGGCGTTTGATGCATTGCATTACTAGATGGGACGTCGGATACTTGCATTGGGATGGAGTTCTTGAATATGCATATGGCGATGAAAAGAGAATTACGGCTTCACAGCTGCGTATTAATTAGAGAATACGCTCGATGAGAGTCTCGAGAACTGTTCACGTCTTAGGCCCTGCGTGCTCGATTCCCTTTCAAGATGTTGATTTTACGTAACCATTTAAGATTCCTTCTGCAAGAGAGGAAGTTTCCTCTCGGTGCCCTCATCTTCTAAAAGCTCAACATAACCCCCTTCATTACAGTGGCACAACCTAACTCTCATCACATAATCCTTTTCCATCTGTTACACCAGATGCGATCTGCAACAACAGAAAATCCTTTTCCCATCCTGCACTAGAACGGCATCATGAGTGGATCCGACGAGGGCGTCCCGCTGACCGCTCTCGCGGGCTCGTGCCTGCGGGGAGGTCGGCTCGACTTGCCTGCCCGATGGATCGGGATGGCTTGATGCATTAGGATGGAAATGGTGAGGTGTGGTTACACGGCAAAAGCAAACATGTGACTGCGCGCTCTTCTAGCGGGGAAATGGGGAGTGTGGCGCGTAGGCAACCACGTCGCCTTGAAATCGTATGATTGCTGTTTCCCCGCTCTTCATCCTTCCATTCATCATTACCTCGAGAACGACGGCAAGATCGGATCAGATCAACTTAGTTGGTATTGAAGAAGTTCAGAACACACTGAAGATAGAGAGAAGAAGCAAAGTCAAGATGCCTCTCGCACAGTACGTCCCCTCCTCCCCACTCCGCTCATAATTCTTCAAGAGCTAATTGGTGAAAGTATCTCCCTCCCCGTCTCATCCCTTGAGGAATCCACCGCCTTCTACCAAAAGCTCCTCGCGCCCCTGGGCTACGGCATCTACCTCTCCCTCGAGAACACGGTAGGCATGGGTCCTCAATACGGGAATCCTGATTTCTGGCTCCATCTTTGCCCGAAGGATGGGAAGGAGGGGGCTAGTAAGACGCATGTTGCGTTTGCTGCGAGTTCGCAGAAGCAGGTACATGCTTTTTATGAGGCTGGATTGTGAGTACCCTGGAAAGAGTAGAAGGGTTGGGGCTGGGGGGGAGGAGAGCGGGGAGAAAAGTGATGCTGACAGGGAGTAGGAAGGCGGGTGCTAAGGATAATGGAAAGCCGGGTGAGAGGAGTTATACGAAAGGATACTATGCTGCTTATCTCTTGGATTTGGAGGGAAATAATGTTGAGTGTCTTTATTATCAGCCTTGGTGGTTGAGTAGGTGCCCCATTTACTTTCCTTCCTACCCTCCTTCACAGCCCTTTAATTTGTTTTGGGATCTACACATATCAAGTCACCATTTACAAATCCTTGAAATCTACGTCTTCTCCATTCACGTTCGACACAGTTCCACTTTCCGCATGATCATGAAGTGGAAAGAATTATACTAACTTGAAACAGCTGCAATGCAGTATGGGCCGAGTGTTGTTGTTCCACTTGCCGCTGCCGGTGTGGCGTGGTGGGGAGGCAGAGCTGGTTGGGGCATGTGAAGGGGTGAGTGTGTGGAATCTGGAAGGGAGTGGAAAAGCCGAAGTGCAGTTTGCGGATACTTAATGGCTGGATGAGTCTCCTGGAATTTGGAATTTGGAATTTGGAATATTGAAGTCAGGAATTTACTTCTGTTAATGGGAGCGTGCTTACTAAATTGTGAAGTTTTTTTTTAAAATGAGGAGTTTTGCTATTTTAAATCATCAGTTTGGATGTAAAGATTGCATGTGACAAAATCGATAGGTAATTGATTTCTGATTCAATTCAGGATTTCCTAGCCGGAGAGGTCATCAGGGCCATCGGACGAATCTTGTGGTAGCTTCCTCTGCTGGAGCAACCACCCATTTCCGACTCGCACTTCTAACCTCGACAAATCTAACTTTCGGGATCTTCCAGCCCGAGAGGTCATAAGGGCAACCGGACGAATCCTCAAAGTTAATACCTTCTACATATATTAATTAGCAAATTTCTCAACTACAATACAGAGGGCATCACCTACCCTCCTCACATTTGATCTTGAATGCTTCCCTCTCAGCGGCTCGCTTGGCCTTGAAATCTCTCATCTCGCCCTGCAGATCTTCCTCCATCTCTGGCCAGGTCTTCAGATAAGCCGTACGATCTCTCTTCTCATACTGTGAGAACGCATTGCTCATTGATGCACGCGGCTGGGAAGGCGCTACAAAATTGATGTCTCGAGTTCTCGCAAATTGTTCAAAGTCACCCACCACAAACAGGAGCTCGTTCACTTTAAGATGTAATAGACCTCTCAAGCTTCCTACTGAAATGTCCGAAAGAACGCCAACCTTCATCCAGTCTCGAAAGTTGATGGCAAGGCGTTTAACCTCCCAAGGGGTACTAGAGCATACTTGGACTAGACAACTTTGACAGCATTTCTTGACCTCCCATCCGCCCATGTACCAAAATCTGTGGCATTTGCCGCAGACCAACATAATGTTTTCTGGCAAGTCAAGATAAGGATCGGCGATCGTCACCCAGAGAGTATCAATATCGAGGTTGACATAGTTTCGGATATTTCCAGTGATTCTGTTGCCATCGGCCAATTCTTCACGATTGCCCCAGACAAAGTAATCAAGTTCGAGGGACTGCCCAACTTCGCGCGCTTCAGAACAGGAGTTGAAGACGGAGTTGAGCTCACTACGAGAAGCATCCCAATCACTCAAGATATGGAGCTGAGGCGCGCGGTATGCAAAGTACCAAACTTTTCTAGTACGTTCAAGTCAGCCATGAGTCTGATCAAAGGTAATAAAGTCAATGCAAAGACTGAAGAAGAACGTTGTATCATGAGAAGGACAATCTACTTACTGACGAAGCTCCAAAGGCATTTTTGGAAAGAGCATGAAAACACTACCGCAGTTCTGTCGAAAGGTAGACAAGTCATGCTGAACTGAGCTGAGCTGAGTCTGACTTGTCGAGACCGAGTCCTGGAGACCATTGACCATTGAGAGAAGGGAAGGGAGGAGCTCAGCGGAAACAAAGACTCCCTTCTGCAGGTCACCAGCTTCTTGCACATCCTGGACGGAAACTTTGGTGCTCAGGGACACGGAGCTGGGCTCAGAGTTAGGATCCATGGTTGTGAGCTCGATCTTGGAGCTTTTGGTGAAAGAAAGGGAGTGAAGTCGTACTTAGGTAGAAATTCGGAACTCAGGAACAAAGCAGACGTGTTGCAATACAACTTTTGCACTCCGCTTGACACGAAGAGTAATCAAAATTTGGCTAGGTTCGGGTACCCCTTTCTTCAAGGAGCACGAGCGATGCGACTTTTACAGATCCATTGTCGACACCACCAACCCACTTTCCTCGTATCGGTCTGGTTGACACCACCAGCTCACTTTTCTGGCGTCGGTCTGGTAGACACCACCAGCTCACTTTCCTCGGGTCGGTCTGGTCTACACGACCAGCTCACTTTCCTGGCGTCGGTTTGGTCGACTGTAAACATTTGTCTTTTATCCAAAAAGAGTGCCAGATCATCAAGAGAAGACGGTAGGGAGGGCATGGTGCTTGTCAAAAATGGAAGTGGGGAAGCGATTTTGCCACAGCAAGGAGGAAGTTGTTGTCGATGTCAACATATAAGACCGATGTCAACACACGAGACCATTTGGCCCCCATCCCCTAGTGACATGTTCAGCATTAGATCTGAGAGCTACGAAGGAATTCATCAATAAGATCGTTTCTAATATCAAGTCTCTCATTATGTCATTGCGAGTTGTACGGTACAGCCAGTCATAATATTCCACAAACTCACAGGTATCCATAACGCCTTTGTCCAAACCTCGACAAGTCTATGCCATAGCCGCAGCAGTTTTACTTCCCCGCTCCAAGTTCCTACCAGCTCCAGTCTTCTTTCCTTGACCCGGTCGAGCAAGGGTGTACTTGGCAAATGCACGTGCGAGAGCCTTTTTACAGCTGACCTTTTGGCTGCCTACGAATGAATCGATGGTCACAGCGATAGCACGGTCGACATCCTGTGAAGAGACGTAATCTGACAGACGCATTCGGCAGAATGCCTCGCTGATTCTCATAATAGCTTCCAGATGACGGATCTGAAAATCTTAGCTGTGTTGAGCATCAGAGTCAGGTATAACTTACTGTGATAGGATAAGCCCCAGTGGCTAATGACTCTCTTCTCATATCTGCGAACAGTTTTGAAACCTTTTCTTCGTCGATGTTGTATAGCTTAGGGCTACACCTCTCTCGGGCATAGAGAATGTACTTCCGAAGCAGTTCTTGTGCGATCTCGCCTTCCTGTTTTGGCTCTCCACCATTAACAACCCCAGCCCGCATATCCGAATCATGCTCCATCTCCATTGTAGCTTGGTTCTCATCCGTGGCTTGAGAAGCAGGGTGAGATCGACCGTGGGAATTAACAACAAATTTTGCAAGTCTCTCGTCTTCAGCAGGATCGACAGTATCACGGACGACGCAGAGAATGTCGAAACGAGAAAGAATAGGCTCTGTAAGCTCAACGTTTTGCGAGAATGGAATCGTTGAGTTGTAGCGACCACCAATTGGATTTGCTGCAGCAATAATTCCACAACGAGCTTGGAGAGTCGTAACGATACCGGCCTTGGAGATGGAAATTGTCTGCTGTTCCATGGCTTCGTGAATGGAAGTTCGGTCTTGATCGTTCATCTTATCGAACTCGTCGATGAGACAGGTTCCTCTATCCGCAAGAACTAAAGCACCACCTTCTAATGTCCATTCGCTAGTCAAGGGATCCTTTCGCACGGAGGCTGTAAGACCGACAGCGCTGGCACCCTGACCGGTGGCAAAGACAGCACGATGAGCAGTCTTCTCGACGTATTTCAGAACCTGTGATTTGGCGGTTCCTGGATCACCGAGAAGAAGGACATTAATGTCACCACGAATGTGATGCTTGCCCTGTCTGTCCTTGGCAACACCACCAAATAACGAGAGAGCAACAGCAGTCTTAATATCCGTGTGACCGTAGATACTGGGAGCTACAGAGTGGATGATCTTGTCAACGATTTGTGGATCGCGAGACAGAGCTCGGATTTCTTGTTCGTCTTCCTCAGTGAGTCTGAAGCCTGCGAGCTGATCATGAGATTTGACAACGTTGTTGGCCTCGAGAATGGTGGCAAAGACAGGGAAACCGTTTTTGTTGTTGAGCTGAGCATCATAGTTGTTGCGATAGACACCGGTGACCTCAATCTCCTCACCAGGCTTAGCCTTGTCAATGAGATCCCACAGGAGGATGACTTCACGGTGACGGGGCAGACGACCAGCAGGAACAGTGCCCGGAGACTCTTGGAGAGTGAGTTTCTGGTAGTTGCGGTAAACTGTTTTCTCCGAATTGAGGTTGAAAGGTCCACGGGATTGACAGTTCTGGCAGTAAGAGATCTTGACTTCCACATTTGATTCTTGCTGGAAAGGCCCGAGTCTCATCCCACACTTGTTGCAGTCGAACATCACATATTTGAGCTGAGGGAAGACACCAGATCGTCTAGTGACGACACCACTAACACGAACGAGGCAGTTGAGATGGGTCTGGCGCAATTGGCGGAGAGTGTAGTGAACTGGCAAGTCGGAAATGCGGACATGAATTTCAGAATGGATGCGTTCGTAATCAGGATAATGAAGAAGGGTGACCTCCATGGCAACTTCGTCGAACAACTTAAGCATCTCTCCTGGGGCATTGGCTAAGAAGTATGCTAAGATAGCCTTTGATGAAGAGAGGTGGTCGTATGAAACTTCAAGGGACTCCGCGTTGATTTCTCCGAGTGTTCGGATGCGACTTCCATAAACTGAAACTCCGTGCTCGTCGGTATACTCAGTCAAGAAAGCCTTGAATTCTCGCTTGATAGTTCTTTGCACGGCCTGCTGCGAAACCCATTCGACCAAGCTGGAGGCTTTTACATCTTGCAGAGTCTCAAGGGAGAGTTCCTCTTCCATGATATCGTCCTGCATATCCTCGTCTTCGTCTTCATCGTAGTGGTGACGGCGGCGTCGTGGCTGAGCTGTGAGGTCGAGGTCGCCTTCATCGTCCTCATCCTGGAGGAATGCTGCTGGCATGCGTCGTTGACGAGCAAGTTCTCGATCTCGACGATTGAGACGAGCTTCGAGACGTCTTCTCTCGGCCACGTCTAGGTCGTCATAGTCGCCCTCATCGTCGATATCTCTGTCATCGTATTGATCATCCTCACGCGGCTTGTAGTCACGCTCGAAGTTGTTTGCGAAGAGGTCAATTCCGTCTTCGTCTTCCGCCATCTCGTCGGCATCGTCAATATCAAGAGCAAGCTCGACATCTTCCTCCACATCATCGTCATCATCGCCTCCATGCTGGATAGGGTATGCAGGAGGGGACGATCGAATATCGCCGGCTGGAGAAGATGCACCGAAACCAGCATTATCGTCTTCAGGCTCTCTTGAGCGCTTCCGACCACTGCGCCCGCTTGTCAATCCGCGATTTGCAGAAGACATGCTTGGTCGTAGAGGAGAGCTGATGCAAAGTCAGTAGGCGCTTGTGGGGAAAAGGGGGTAATATGGAGCATCTATAGGCCATGGCCAATTGGGAGAGTGTTCTGTAGTTGCACATACCTCATGGTAAGTAAATCTTAACAATTCTGAAAGTGGTTGAAAATTGTTGCAAGATCTTCAGTTCTGAAGTTGGGAGAAGAATTGGGAATGAGGGATGCCGCTGGCAAAGAGTTTGAGATGAGGGCGCGAGACGCGCTTTCCTCACGCGTCAAGCCAAGCCTATCTAGGCACTAGCGCACCTCACGCGTAAAGTGGAAAACGGGTAGGGGCCAAGCAAGCTCGATGGATCTCAGCCTCGAGGAAAAACATCCTACACAACGTAGAACTTCAACTTCACCAGACACTATTTGACGAGACATCATGGATCCCCCACCCCTTCCGAATTCCAGCGAACTTTCCGACAGCCAAACGGGCGGCCCTTCGCGAAGCCAGAGCTTCTCCCAAACATCTGACGATTCGCACACAGCAGCTGAGTATGTCGACTTTGTTGAAGCTTCCATATCAATGAAGCGCGTCTCAATATGATGAGTTAAATACTAACGGTCTGCGGCAGATTTATCAATAGCCAACTCAAACTCGAGGCGGACGCGCGTGAAGCCCTGCCATACGTAAGTGCGCCATCAACATCTCCAGGTCACTACTCATCAGACCTTACAGAAATTCGAAACCTGCACAAAGGAAATAGGTCCGCTCCGACAAGTCCTGTTTTCCTGCCTGACCTGCAATCCTCCCCCAGCCAATGCTTCCGAACCATACAACCCGGCCGGTGTTTGCTATTCCTGTTCCATACAATGTCACGGCGAACATACGTTGGTCGAACTCTTCAACAAGAGGAACTTTGTTTGCGATTGCGGAACGACACGTTTACCAAAAACCTCCCCATGCACGTTACGTCTAAATACCGCGACCAACACTAAAGGCGCAGTACATTCTGAGGAGCCGGCACCGGACAACAAATACAATCAGAACTTCAGGAATCGCTTTTGCGGATGTGAATGCGATTATGATGCATATAAAGAGAAGGGGACGATGTTCCAGTGCCTAGGATTAGGCACTGTTGAAACCGGAGGATGTGGTGAAGATTGGTGGCATCCGGGATGCGTCGTTGGACTGAGTTCGAATTGGTATGAATCAGCAAGTCGAAGCGCGACACCGAGAAAGCCGAAAACTGATGGACTTCTACAATCCATCACCGAGGTCGCTGAAAACGCTGTTGATGGCGAAGCGATGCCTGATGCTCAGAACGAATCGAATGTCGAGGGGGACGTAGAGGTGGAACAACCCGCAGATGATGACCCTCCACTCCCTCCTGGATTCCCAGACGAGGATGATTTCGAAGGCTTCATATGTTATAAGTGTGTTGATGCACATCCTTGGCTCAAGCAGTATGCTGGGGCTCCAGGATTTCTTCCTCCTGTTTTTCGGCGCAGTGCTGCACCTTCTCCAGAGGCAGGACTACTTGGAAAGGCAGAAGAAGTAGTTTCATCTCTCTTATTGAATGTAAAGAAACGCAAGTCAGACGACGAAGAAGGCTCCGAGTCGTGCGGACCATCAAAACGAGTGAAGGACGAGGATGCTGGTCCAGCAACCACCACATCTGCAAACCCGGTCTCTACCACAGCCGAATCAGCGGCAAAAGAATCAGAATCTTGCAAAGTCAAGGTGCTACCTCCTACACCCAGAGGCCAAATGTCGTTATTCTTCAAGTCAGATTTCCGAGATCATCTTTGTCGATGTTCAGACTGTTTCCCTCTTTTGAAACTGCATAGCCAGCTTCTTGAAGAAGAGACTATCTATGAGCCATCTATGTCAGGAAGCGGCGAAGATGCTGAGGGTAGCACTGTGGGAAGTGGCAGTCTTTACGATCGCGGTGAAAGTGCACTCAAAAATGTTGACCGTGTCAGAGCAATTGAGGGTGTTATGGCATACAATCATTTGAAGGACAAGCTCAAACCATTCTTTCAACAATTTGCGGAAAGCGGCAAGGCAATTAGCGCTGAGGATATCAAGGCTCATTTTGCGAAGATACGAGGTGATGAGCAAGCCATCAGAGAGGCTGGTGAAGGTGCGAAGAACGCAGATAACAGGAAGGAGCAGAGCGGATATTGATGTAAGATTACGACTTTGCTACTTGGTTGTAGGATATCAACGAACCCCATTTAACGTGCAGTATTTTCCTTTCAGTGTTAAAAATGTCGACCCGCACAACATTTCATTGTGGTCATTCTTCCTCCCAGCCATGTTGGCTCCGCTGTCCAAACGTGCAGATCGACTACTCAAGCCTCATTGTTGCCGAGCGCTTTTCAGTGGTACCGAGAAAGTTTAACGATGAGTTAGTCTGAACTCGATACCCTTTGAGCTCTTCGCTTAAAATGCGATTTGCAACAGCGAAACGAAAATTGAACAGGCGAGAGAGAGAAGGGATTCGGAGGTGGTTCTGGTTGCCCGTCTGGTTAGCGCCGGCGGTAGTCTGCAACGAGCCTAGCGCAACAAAACCCCCTTTCTACCCCACGTGGAATTGTGTTTATTCAGTTACTGGGGTCAGTGATTGTCCCAAGCTCCCACAGAACGTTGGCGGTGAAGGTCTGCACTTATCCATCCTAGGGAGGTGGCAGTGTTATCTTCCTCGAACATATGGTAGTTGGTGTACACTCAGTTGAGCGCGGAGTTAATAGCTCTGTCCGGTATCAAGGCTGCTATTCTCACGGTTGACGTGCAACACTCATGAATTCTCTCAATCCTGTCACATAATTCGGCCGCGAATGAATGCTGGTCCGCTTCGTCACCGATTGAAGAACGATTAGTGTTTATTTAATGACATAACCAGAAAAGAAAGCGAGCAAAAAGATCGCAAGTGCGAGAATTTTCCACAAACAGCAACGCAATCTTCCTTCCAAGAGCCTCTTTGCAAGTCGAAAAAGAAACACCAACCCATTACCCAATCATTGGCCAGTTCCCACTCCATCTTGATCACCCAAGATCTCAGTTATCTGCTGTAGCCTGCTGATCAACCCTCAACTCCTGCACAATCGAATCAGCCCACTCATCAATCTGGGACCAATTCCTCCTATCCTCAAACTTTCCCCCAAAACATCGCAAAAGAAGTTTAAAGCAGCCATTAAAATCCGACTCCTTATACTCTCCCTGAAACAACTTATGACCCCTTAAAGTAACATATTTCCTCAACCACTTCTCCAACACCTTCTCCTCACTCGCAACACCGGAATCAGGCGGCATTCCAACGCTGAATGCCCATGTTGGCTTCGGGTTGTCGTGTAGGTAGCTAGAGCTGCGCTTCACGAATGCTTGAGCCTCCTTCAGCCAACCTTGGTAATGAATTGCGGAACCCAACACCAGGACGTCGAAGTCTTCGACCGAGAGTGCTTTCGAAATTGTGGAGAGAGTAGTGTCACCAATATTTCCTTGCCGGATTCTTTCTTCGATTCGCTCTGCGATGGACTGTGTTGAGCCATGTGCAGAATTGTAGGCCACGAGGATCTTCATCTTGCTAGTGTACTGTACGAGAAACCCCTTGAACACCAATATCAAAAAGTTTCGGTTATGAGATTTTTTGGTTTATTGGAATTGTAGAAGATATTTCGTTAGAGTTTCATATGCTGTAGTAATTGCCAGGAGAGTCTCTGAGATAGGGAGTGCTTATATGTTCCGTTTTGGGTTGTCTGATGGTGGGGTGAGGACCCCTGTTGATCTCACACCACTCGTCTACCAAATTTCGTGGTAACATACGCCAATGGGAATTCACCCAAAGAAATTCCCTACCAAGAGTATTTCAGCGCATGTGTTTTACAAATTTAATGCAATGGAACCATATGGTTGTAGGTTCTCATGTGTCTTAGTGGCTGATCCCATTATGACGAGGTAGACGCATTAGTCGCTGACGAATTAGGAGATGAAACCATCATCCCACGAGAGCCATTCAATGCATTGGCCCCAAAGCTCTGAACACACTGTACTTCATGCTATGTTGGTATCTATACTAAATTGTAATTCATCATTCCCCATAGTCTCCAGCTTCCTTGTGCGTTGAACATCCCTAACTCCCCCTCAAACTATGCGTTAACGCCTTCTGCTATGTTCCTATCGATCCGTTACATTAATCCTCCATTTTTCTTTTCTTGCTCACCTCACTCAAAACCTTGATCGTTTAGAGATAGCGATGTCGCAAACTCCAATCGTCGCAAGTCCAAAGGAAAAGTCTCTTCCTTCTATATCAAACCCCCCTCTTCTTCCTTTCCGTTACAAACCTCGCCAGTATCGCAGTATCCCAAAACAATCTCACATCATATATCTGCATCCCATCCGTCCCTTCATAGATCCCCGCCGCCTTCCCAACAGTAATAACAAAGAACCTCGGCGCAACAATCTCCTCCGTATCACCTCTCAACCGAAAGTGCGTCAAGAGATGGGCATACACCACATCCTTTCCACTTTCATCCGGCACTACCCGCGCCTCCACCAAGTCATGATGTATCATGTCGAATGGACAAAATAGTCTCTCCATACACTGCCATATCCGTGGGCCCGAGGACTGTGGATTGCCTTTCGTGTCGTGAAGTATCGCGGATGGGTGGTAGAATGTGGAGGAGGGAATGGATAAGAAATCAAGAGCATCGACTTGAGAGAAGTATTCCTCGATGAATTTAAGGGCTGGTGATCGGCGCGAGTCCTCGTTAAAGGGGCCGTGATGTGCGAATAGTGACATCGTTTCGGTTGCCCAAGGCGCACAAGTGTTTCTTGGTCTGCGCAACGTTCTAAACTCGATTTGATTTGCAATTTGCTTCCGCGATGTCAATGTGATCGTTGACGTGGTATATGTTCTTGCTTTAAAACTCCTTTCCTTGGAAAAGGTCCCGCGTTGTGTGCTTGCATCAACGGATGTATGCAACGGCCGTAAGTTACGTACGCTGGTTCTCGCCCTCGATGGCCCGCATAATTCCCGCTCAAGGCTATGTACAAACTTATATTTGATTGGTAGACAATTACTGAGCTAGAGTTACTTTGCACTCCAGTTGCAAGGCTCGAGTGTTAAGTGTTGACTGATAGTGCCATTGTAAGGCTGCATCGCTGTCCTGATCTAGTAAGTATATCTCCGAAATACAATTTCGCACGACGCTAAGACTTCTAAAATTCCAGAAGATTTGAAATGCAAAGATTCTGGCTTTTGAACTTACTTCGAGGTCTGCCATTGTACTGTACGATAGCTTGTTCCCCTTTGTTGTCCACCAGAGCTAATTCCATACTTGCAGAGCAACCCAGATCTTTCCCGTGTGTCACTTGAATAGCCTCTAGAATCCGACGTGTGTATTCAAGTTTCGAATTCTCTGTCAACGCAAAATGTGAGCCATGCCGGGCAATTTCCGGGCAATTTCCGGTCAATTACCCGTAGATCTCTGTCGTCAAAATTTGTTACTTTCACTCTGCTTCACGCTGCGAAAGCGATAGCAGGAATTCGCCTTCTTTCGAGATCGATGATGGCAATTCGACGTTAGGGGTTGAAAGAGAGTAGCAGCAGCATGTCTCCCGGCGATGACTGTCTTATCAGCAATGTCCTTCGAGGTGTTGTCCTGGCAGGGGAGGAAAGCCGGCTCGGATCGAAACTTGCAGAAGTTGCTCCAGGTGTAACCTCTTCTTGGCTCTAATAAATAAATCAGCTACTGATACTCCTAATCAACGCTCTAAGGAGCTGAAGTCTTACGTCGAGGCTCTCCCACTTACCCTTCCAGCGGTGTCTTCCAATGCAAGCTGTTCTTTCTGGATAGCAGACTATCCTCGAACTTCCATTGCCGGACATGAAGGGGAACACGAGAGTTTGATCCTTCAGTCGTAGTGAGCTGCAGTCAGGGCGACCCATAATTCCCTCACGCAGATAGTCGAAGTTGGTAGTGTTGGCATTAACCTTTCTCGTTGAATTCGGAAGGATAACCTTCATGGGATTGGAGTTGCAAGTGCCATCCAAAGGATTGTATCGGACTCAGCTTGGACGACGGATCTTTCCACGTTGTCCTTTCTCCATATTCACCGTACCGTGTTCTGTCAAGGAGGCCGAGTCTGTCAGCCCTGATCAAGGACCAAAAACATCCATCCCAGACGATTTGTCAACTTGTCAACAGTTCTCAAATATAACAGACACTCTGAGAATATCAAAAGCCTGGAACAATATTCTGAATTATATTGCTCCTGATCTCGCTTGCACAGTCTCCGAGATAGCAATCTCGTACGGCGCGGAGTCTATTCCGAGCAGTCCCGTACTGAGTTCTGACCCCTCTACCGACGCCACAGGAGCCCCTCCTGCATTATCTGACAGCGGGCCTCAACGCCACCATTCCAAGCAACGAATCAGACCCCACCCTCACGGCATTTAGTTTCAGACAAGTGGCTTGCCTCTAAACTACTTCTCTCTACCGCACCCCAAGGCTCCGCAGCTACTAGTCCTACATCACGTGTACGGTGAAGAGCAACCGAAGCTGATATCGTGCCGACTCGGTAACGAAAGCAGCACCACGCCCCGGCAGCGCATACATGGCTAAGCTCAGCACTAACAAGAATGGCTACTGCGTATGTATCCGTGCCCAGAGGCAGCATATGCGGTTTCAGCCGTATTTGGGTCGTGAGCCAGGTGCTGGTGGGGGAACCATCCCGGTGAGGGGGCTTCGGGGACTTCCTTTAGGTAGAGCTGAATCTCGAAGGGAGTTTTTCGTTGCATGTCGTGCTTTTTAGCTCCAAGCTAATTGTTGGTTTTGGGATGGGGTCTGGAGTAGGGATTGAGATTTAGCCTGGTTGCTAGAACGGTTTTTCGTCTGGAGAGTGTTAGTGTGCTGCTTGTGGTTTACATGGTATGCACGTCGTCGGTGTTATTGGTTCGATTCGTGTTGGGGGCGTGAAAGCTGAGTATTATTTCTTTTCGAGGGAGGACAGACTATACTCGATCTGACCGCGAGCATTCTTGAGGCAGTTGAACATTTCTTGCTCCCTTGTTTTGGAAGATCAAACTTGACAAGAGTGCTGCGACAATTCAAACCGTACGACTTCCTAGAAAGCAACGCATATCAGCAATCATCCTTCTTAATATTGACACTTTTCGAGAACTCGCAGGGATGGAGAAGCTGTTAAAACAATATTCATCCATACAACAGAACGTCCTCGCGAGCTTGCAGGTTCCCATCCTCTTTTCCAGAGTGAGAAACCATGTTAGGGGCTGTGACGATGCCCGGCTTCTATTCTTTGAATCGAGTTTGGCTCTGGAATATTTGCGAGATACCTGGGAATTGTGCTGATGCAAATTAGAAATGACAAAATTCTGCAAGAACTTGCTAAATACGTTGATCCATCTCAACATCTCGAAACGAAAGCATGAAAGAGGAAGGGAGGACAGTTATTTCATACTCAGAGAACAATCAAGAGAGTAATACAGCACTCAATATTTCAGCACGAGTCAGAATCGTTTTCGGAACCTGGCTTGGATTTGACTCTTTGCAAGCATCACTCTTTTGCCTCTCAAGAAATGAGTCTGAAATTTCAACAATTATACTTCAGCAAGTGATAACAGTCGAAATGAATTATATCAAAACTCGCAAGCGAAGTTCGGTAGTAAGGCTATCATCAACCCCACCCCGTGGGGTGTAATCTTCAGTCAACAAATACCGCACCAACATCGAATAGCCTAATGAGGAGCTCTGCACTGCCTACACGGTGACGAATAGAACGCCCTATTTTTCTTCATCTACGGACGTAGAAATGAAATGGATCCACTACCGGATGACGCGATGTATTGCGTGACCCTGGTTATAGTTGCCCTTTCTAAGATCTCTTTCAATCTCAAGACACAGCTGCTCCTTTCCATCACCCAGAGACCCAAGCACATTACTAACATCCTTCCCCCTTCCCCCGCCATACAAGATTCCCAAACACAAACACAAGTAAGTTAACATCGGGTAAGTAGCTGACACTATTTCAGCAATCAATATTCTGTTACGAAGGAAGTGAATAGTGCTAAGATATATACAAACAGCCAAAGCAAATCCGCGAGCTAAAGCTACATCCATCTTTCAATCAATCCCAGCAACCTCCATCCATTCCTCCCTCCACATATCAACAAACACCGTTACAACAAATCCCCCCACCCCCTCCTCACGCAAAAACCCCCAAAACACACAACCTCCCCAGCCTCCCCCCATCCCACCCAACCACAAGATGGCACCTCAAACCCACCACCCTCTGCTCAAACAACCTAATCTCCTCCCCCCTCATATTACAAATCTCCCCAATGCTCCTCCCAAACAACTTTTCCCAAGCACGGGGACTCCAGACTAGTTGGCTCGGTGTGAGGCAACCGGTTTCGTCGATGAGGGGACCGAGGATACGGGGGTTGAGGGTGCAGGGGAGGGGCGTGGTGCAGTTGGGACAGGGTGTTTTGGGAGTGTTGGAGAAGAGGGTTGTGCCGCAGCTTTTTGAAGGGGAGTGTCAGCCAGTTAGTGGAGATAATTGGGAAAGGGGGGAGAGGGAGAGGGAGAGGGAGTGGGGAAGAGGTGGAGGTACCATTCAGCACACATGAGCATGTTGCGACGATGGATAGTAACGAGCTGCATCTCTAGGATCGTGACGCTGAGGAAGCAGGAGAAGACTTGGTTGCCATCCGAACGAACCCTATTTCGTTATTCATCATCAGTGAAAAGTTTCGATAAAGAAGTTTGGGGGGGATCAACTAACCAATTGTCCAGCTCTGCAAGAGTAAACAACATCCGAGTAACCCCATACTCATACGCCTCAATATCCCACACCCCTTCCGGCACCTTAAGGCACAAACTCTCCTTCCTCGTCAACCCAGTCGCAAACCGCCTCAACCACTCCGCATCCAGTCCCTCCGGCTCAACATCCACCATCGTGCACGCCGTGATGCCCAACTCCCCCTTCCTATTCGCCCTCACCCTGAACCCCGGATTCGAAATCAACAGAACAGTTTCTCCCGCCTTCCAACTCTTGACCGATTCAATCAACTCATTCCAAACCGTGAGTCGAACTTCGCTTGTATGATCGAATAAAACGACGTCAGCGAGCTCACACTCCCCTCCCCCATTTCTCCTCGAGATTTTCTTCTTGCCGCCGATACTCTTCACACAAACAAGGAGTTTCGCACCAGTGACACCATCATGTCCCGTATCAAGATAACTCTTCACGGTCATGAGACCCGACAACGGTTGACCTTTCTTATATCCCAACGGCGTTCTGCAGATCGCGTCAGAGGAGGGCGTAGTATGTATCAAAACATGATCACTCGTAACCCGTCCCGGGAAGAGATTCGCATGTACGGTTACGGAGGGGATTTGCGGCGTCTCGGTTTTCGATGTATCAGAGATGAACGCCGTCCAGATGGAGAGCAGCTGCCCCAGTTTAAGCGGGTATGGGTTGTGCGCGAAGTAGAGCTTGATCTGTCCCATAATTCCCTTGTCAGCTTTCATTTCATCCAGTCCCCTCCCGCCAAAAAAACAACAACAGACGAAAACGAAAACGCACCGAAACAGCACCCCCATCATCCCTCAAAACAAGCCCCTGAAACCCCCTCGCCTTCATCCTCATCCCTTTCCCACCACCACACCCACCCATCAACGTCCTCACCGCAACCACCCTCCCACAAAACCTCACGGCCTTCGGTCCCGGCACCAACTCCCCAATCCCACATTCCTCATACTCCCTCTCTGGATTCCACTTCCGATGTGACGGGTCTAGGGTATCGGCGAGTTCTTCCTCTGTGAAGCCGTCCCCGGGTGTGGTGGGGGGAGGCGCGAAGGTGGTGGTTGTGGTGTGGACACGGACTTCGGGTTTGTAGAAGGATTGGATGGAGGGGGTGGTGAAGGGCATTTTTGGGAAGGGGGTGGTGAGGTGTGGAGAGATGGATGGATTTGTGGTGATGAGGGTGGAGTATTGTTTAAGGGAAGGTGAATTTGCGGGTTGGGTTCGCTTAAGCGAGCTGCCCCTTTACTTGTACACACCGTCCTCAATAAATGATTGTACCACGTCCCAAGGGAATTATAGATGTGTATGGGTGTTGGTTTTCATCAGATACACAGCTACCACATGGTTCTTCTGCAACTTTTGATCTGCAGGCCGATTTCATGAGAAAATGAGGAAAGGAAGAAATTAGTTTATTAAACAAACACGAGAGTCACAGATAGAAGCTAGAACAATTAAAAGAGTAATGATACTTCAATTTATATTATGTCTAGGGAGTGAATGCACAGCACTTATCGCCATGTGTAGACTGCAGATCTCAAATCAATCTCCATCAGTGGAACCAGCAACGACCATAGCAAAGCGAACGAAACCCGAGTTGCGAGGATGGCTACATCTAGAACAACTTGTGCTCCAGAGTCATATCATTCTCCGGCTCAAGACCGACGCAGGCCTTGAAGATGTTGATCAAAGCGCTTCGCTGCTTAGCAAGGGCGTTGATGACCGGAGTACCAGGAGGAGTCAAGGGAGCCTTAAGCATGAAGCTGAGAATGCTAAGCACGCTGTGGAAGTTCTTGAAGTCCTTGGTCGTAGCACCGTCGCTGGAATGAGCCTTCCACTGAATACGAGTCATCATCTCGGCCACAACAACCAGATCGATGATCAATGGCGAAGCAAGAAGAGAGTCCTCGCAGACATTGAATATACTGGAATCAATTAGTGTGGAGCTTGTTTAGACTGGTCGTACAAACTTACGAAATAGTCTGATGACCTCCCATGAAGATCTCAGCATAGTACTCATCTAAAGCACGCTTGTTGTCACCGACAGCTGGCATGTACTTGATCACGACAGTGTGGTCAGGATGCTCTCCCTTCTTGTAGAGAATAGAGTTGGCTTTAACCATGTCATCCACAACATTGGACTTGGAGATTTCCTTGGAGCGGAATTGCTTCTGGGAGCTTAGGTTCTTTCCATCGTTGTTGCCGAGATGGTTGTAGCTGGCAATGGAAGTGAGCTTGATACCAGCGCTGATCAAGAAATCGACCAAAGCAGACTTCATCTTGGTCTGACCAGACTTGAAATCATCACCACCAATGAAGGCGTTGTGCTTCTCGGCAAGTTCGATAGCACCAGGAACGAAGGTGTTCTGCGGGGAACCATTGATGAAAGGAACGCCTTCAAGGATACAAGCCACGGCAAAGAGAGTGGAGGGAGCGACTTCCTCGTGACCGTTCTCAATAGCCTTCAAGAGATTCTCAGCCGTATCATTGATACCAGGGATGAGCTCAGCGAAGCGCTCAGTGTTGGCAGTCCATTGAACAATGACCTTGTCCAAGTTGTTCGCCTCCTTGAAGTTGCTGCAGGGGTAGTTAGCATCCAAGTTTCGCTTCCATCCAAAAGAAATGCTTACCGGATATCCTTGCGGATCTGCTCAACGTGCTCCATGCAAGCCTTGCTACCCTCCAAGATGTTGTCGGCACGGTCCTCCTGATTAGCAGCAATGAAGTCTGGGTAATAGATGCTGGGCAGAGGAACCATTGAAGCCATCTCCTTCTTGACCTGATCCTTAAGGGTGGGCTCAAGGACAGCGGCTCGGTCCATAGCCTGGGCCAAGTTCATTCCACTGATGTCCCAGCCGCCAATGACGAGATCATTGGGGTGCACCATAGGCAAGATGTCATGGAAGGGGATGTTGACATCCTTGGAAGTCTTAGCGTTGGTCCCAAGCTTCACTGTAGAGCCCATGATGACAGAGCCATAGTAGTTAGCAGCACGGGGGCCTTCACGAGTCTCCCACACGAGGCCACGGCGGTTAGCAATGATACCAGCGGTAACTGTGGTACCATTGTTTCCACCCCATCCGACAAGCATCATACCAGTCTTGGGGATCTTGCGATCGACCTTGAAGTCGTAGACAGTCTCCTTAGGAGTTGCCTCGAATTTGCCATCGGCAGTCTCGCTGACCAATGTGGTGCGGTATGTGTACTTGGATCGGATCTCATTGTCGGTGTAGACGACATTGGGGGAGTTGACCTTGAAGAGATCCTTGTTGGCGGTGGGTGTTGCGCTACCGTTTCCGTTCGAGAAGTCCAGTCCAACTTCTGCATGAGGCGCCATGGTTATTGATATTGTTTGACAGTCTCAGAGTTGTGCAGTGTGTATAGGTTTGGATCGGGTGCTTTTACTTGGTAAAAGGGGAGTCCGATGCCCCTGCGGGAGAAGAGCAGCGGGCTCCTGCGAACGGATGGTGCGAACTGGAAACATTGTCAGTGACCACTTTTCTGGGAAGACACGTTGGAGCCCTCTGTTGAGGGGATTGCATCATTGTCCGAGTGCATCCGGCGGTGGGAGGGAAATCTTACGAGTTGAGAAGATTGGAAAACGTCTTGACGACTTGGGTGATTACACGCGAGGTGTAATCAACTGGTTTTAGTTTGGGTAAGATATCTGGAATTATTCTTAGGATTTTGAAAGTTGTTTGTTTCTGTTTTGTTAAGAAGGAAGAAAGGAGCAGAAAGATGGGAGATGAGGGTTTTCACCGGGAGTGATGGTGTTACTTAATTTTGCCCCACTACGCGCTGCAAAGAGGAAGGCGCGGGGCAGTGAGCAGATAGCGATAAGGCCATGTTTCGGTGGGTCGTCTGCACTAATTTTGTGCGCACCTGCATTATCGAGGTGCATTTGCATATCCGCTACTGTCGTGGCCCCTTTCCAGCCTGTCACAGCCATTGCAAGCGATGCCGAGAACGGCGCTGTCGGGAGTTTTGGAAGATGACATGGACTTGACCAACAAGGTCGTGAAGATACGCCTGAAAGAGAATCCTCTTGACGACTTCAAAATTTCCACGATTCCTAGGCTAAGGTCTCTAGAAGTTCTTGCTTGTGATAGTGTTACGCGTATGCTCATGCTCTGCGTGAGTGTCAGCTCATTGTACTGGCCCTCTTCGTGGATCTCTTAGCTTCTAACAGCCAGTTTTCAGATCAACATGGCAATGATAGTCTTCGTAAACACTGGAGAGACTGGAGCACTGGACATATAAGATATGTGAGCTCGCGGCAGTTCTTTTCTGTACTGATCATTTGGTTGGATGCAATTGTTAAGGGGTTTATCAGTGGGCGTCCCCCAAGATCTTCATGAGCACGATCCATGGCGGTTGAACAACATCCCAAAGTCAACCATATCTATCCAGATCTTTATCCCCATCGATTACCTACAATGCACGACGCGGCACGCGTCTGATTCATATTCCTTCTTCAGCGTGCTCTAAGTTTAATCTCGCTGTGTCGATTTTTCCTTTTGCAGTTGTCTCAGATCACGTGGAAGGGGAGTGTTCATGATGAAATGGCGGTGTCGAAACATCCATAGCGTGAACGCAAGTCTGCATGCAGAAGTGCACCCGCCGTGCCTAGCCCTAGCAATAATTGGAACATCACACCGCAAGTCTGCGAACTCTTGGAGTCTTGGTGGGTGGAGGCCAAGACTGGGCCAGCAGAAACGGTCTTGCCGTAGCAACCCGAAATTAGTACAGAAATTAAGTACCAATTAGCAGCACTAACACCAAGAAACGACTTCTCCCTTCAAATTTTGAAATTGAGAGGGACAACTTAGGCTGGCAAAAAGCCGAACCAAGTGGCGTAGGAGAGCTTTCCTTAAAAGACCAAATATAGCTGGGAGGCTCAAATCTTGAAGTCAGCGGTTCGGCCCCTTGGTGTGTTTCAAGTTCGCTAGAAATTCTGAATGATTCGACCCAAACAATTCCCAGCTTCTTCTACCGAAATTCGATCTTGACGAGATATTAGATTCTTGGGAAAACAGCCGATATGCAGACGCCGAAAGCTTATGGATTCAGTGGTATCAGAGCATGTGCCATGATCAAGCATTCTTGCAGCCTAGAGTTGAGTAGCATCTGATGTGAGGAGTAATATATATGGATTGTTGAACTTTAGACCCGCTTATCCAAGCATCGCAGGATCTCGATCGAGAACCGGCAAGGGGAAAAAGAGGGAGAAACAAATCATGATACTCTTTGGCTGAACGTGCCCCAAGGCAAGAACATCGTGGAGGGGTTCAATTCTCATTGGAGCCCGCGAAGTATGCAGGTCATTCTTGACGTTTGCGGGCAGGGATGGCTTCACCGTTGAAGCCGAAAAGCAAAACATCGAGTGCCTCATCATCATGTGGCCAGCGCTCTCGCCACTTCTGGCCCTCTGGGCAAGTGACGATCTCGAGCGCTTGGAATTCTCATGGGCAATCGAGACGGAATTGATGTAAATATGCGAGACCAATCGGCGATGCTTGACGCGGAGTAGCACAGGACAGCCACCACGAAATGAGCTGGCGGGGCAAGCAAGAGTTGGATGTCGATGACTGCCTCGAGATCGCTGCCGGTGAAATAAACAACGAACACCCCGTGATGCGATGGATGGTGTTGGTCAGATAACGCAATCCTCGCAATCGTGGAACCGTCAATGGTAATACAAGATGGGAGATCAACATCTGAGTGAAAAGCGCAAAGATCGTCAGGGGGCAAATTTCCCTTTGGCGAATGTTTAACAACCATCACAAGAAACGTATGAAAGTAGTTGTGGAGCAGCCAGCCATCGGGAGCCAGCGGGACTGCGAGGGGCGGACAGCGGAGGGAAGGCTCGCTCGCTGGTGCCCCTGGAGCCCCGTGATTGGGAAGACGATGGGAAATCATGGAAGCCCTCAAATTGCACGAGGGATGGAAAGAGGTGTGCACAACGAATCGTCGGTGGCTGCGAATCTGCGATGCTGCACGTACTGTATGTACTGTAACATCATGACCCTGCTTCAGATCACCGGCCGCTCCTCAGACCCGCAGTCTGACCGACCTATGCCCACTGCTTCATGGAATCATGGCCCCGGTTCATGGGTTGCTGTAATTCCTCAAGAACCCCTCTGGCCTCTCACCCTCGCATCCTCGCATCCTCGCATCCTCGCATCTTCAAGCGCTGGCCCCTGTCAAGACCCCCCCGGTGCCTGAGTCTGCATTAGGCGCTCTGCTTTAGGAACGCCCCCGAACGCCTCTTCCCAAGACCAAACCCAAGAGGGTGCTAGGGGGTGTGCTCATCTAGAACAAGTCTAACAACACGGGCACCACCACCTGCAGTTGAACCCTCACTTTCTCTCCGCCCAGAGCTAGACCCAGCTAGAACGGCGTAGGGAAGCCAGAATAAAAAAAAGTTGCAGCGCCAGCCGACCTCCATCAAAAAAATCATAGCTTCTCGCATTTCCAGCATTAATTTTTGCACCCATCAAATATCTCGATAATCGTGGAGAAAAGTGTCAGCAGTCCCGCCACCCCTGTGCCCTGCGGCAGACTCGTTTAAGCAGTGGAGCCCGGATTGCACGGATAGGCCTGTCAATTCGCAGGGGATCGTCCTGCACACCCTCTTCCACTTGTCCTCGAGACGCATCTCTAACACAGTATCTCTACTCTCTCTCAAGCCTCGTGAATCGACGATTGTTTGCCCACAGTCCCTACCGCCACTCAATCTGCGAATGTTATCTGCTGCATCTCAAACATCTTTATGATCTGCGACTAAGACGAACGAACCTATATGACCTGCATCACAAACTACCCCAGCGCTTTCTCCACACCAAGCGTGACCCTCGAACCACGCTCACCGCAACTTGACGACCAGAGCTTCGAACTGCCGCTTTTATGATATCGTGGGGTGTTTGGACATCTAGAATATTCTTGGACTCGACGCATACGTGTCCGAGTCAGGGTCTTGGCTTCCACTGATATCGACTTCTCTGGCCGCTGGGTACTTCGAGCCGCATCGTATGTATTCATAACAAGAGCGGCATCGAAGGTGTGGTTGGAGGTCCAATCAAGACACCAAGATGGCGGGTATGGACAGTGCGTCGAGCTTCCTGCCGACGATAAAATGTTCTATGTGTGCTAGAGAAATCGAGATCTCCCAGATGGGAGATCATGTATGTGGTGAATCTGGAGAGCGTGAGTACTCCTTTTGCAGAATCTCCAGGTAGATGTTAAATAACCACAGCAACTCCTCCGCCGGATTCGAATAGCATCTTTTCTACCACATCATATAAATCAAATCCAACGAATGGTCCTAGCTTCTTAAAGCCGGGACGGTCGATGCCACCCAAAGTCGACACTTCAGCTGCGAGTAAGTGCTTCTATAGGTCTTTTTTATTCTATATTGACTTTTCCAGATCGTCCATTCTTTCCTCCCAAGGATCAACTAACACCTGTGAGCCCGTCGACATCTCGAAGTGTGTCCCCTTTGACTCCTGGCGATGGACGTCAATCGCCTTTCGGAAAACCCATGCGTAGTGCTACAGTCAGACCAGTACAACGTCGTCCACCATCTCCCGAGCCGCTCTCTTCGAATCTAGACTCACCCTTTCCACCCTTTCCGCCGGCCAAGGCGCCAGCGCAGACTCGATCGCAGTCAAGAGGAGGAAATGGTAGATTGGGACCAAGTAGGTTTGCCGAGGCGGATTCGAAATATGCTCCCATGAGTCCCCGAACGGCAACTGATGGAGGACTTTTGCAACGAGCAAACACAATTGCTCCTGGTCCTTTTGATCCCAATCGCCGAGGAAGATCTACCGAATCAAAATCAAATAGGAGTCATAAGAAAGAAGGAACTATTGGCAGTCTTGCGGATATGACAATTTCTTCGGCCACCAGTGAAATTGGCTCTAGTATTCGACGTCCGTCGACAGCGGGACCTGGACATTCCCGAACATCATCAAATAGCTCTCATGAATCAAGGTCTGCTATGCCGCCTCCTAGAGCTCCAAGGAATAATGGTTATGGAGGGTTTGGACCACCAGGGACTAAAGACCCCGAACCTCTGTCGGCTGACAACCGATCCCAAACTTTTCCCCTAAGAAGTGACCAGCAACCTTTCACGAGGAGGCCATCTGAGCCTGGACCTGTCGCCCGAGCACGGACACCATCGAATGAAAGTGATAGACAGAGAATAGATGAGCAATCGACCAGCAGATCTCCTCCAAGGTCGAGAGGACGGAAACAGTCAATGTCTGGTCCAGATACCTCGAGGCCGCCTCCTCCGCGAGCACCAAGTCTGAGCGGATCAAGAGTAGATGGGAGACTTGGTGATGCACCGCCTGTCCCGACAAACGTCAATCTGGCTGCAGAGTTTGGTATTGGCAATCCGTACCACACACCGTCGGAATCGCAATCTTCGAATGCATCGGGCTCGAGCAACGCAAGTAAAGCGAGCTCGACTTCGAGTCCGCCCCAATCTACTGGCCCCGGGCATTCTAGCCGCCAGCCATCCGAATCATCGAAGGTGGATGTATTGATGGCTGATTTACAGTCCTCAATGGCGCAGCTAAACCCCCGAGACGTCAAAACGTCTCCACCACGGCAGAAACAATATGCGCGCGGACTCCCGCCATCGGTTAATCCAGCATGGCTCTCCCCTGAATCGCCCATGGACCCGGCAATCCAAGGAGGTCGCCTCTCACCCTCGCCGTTACGCAACCCAGAACGTCTACGAACAGGATCCGAGAGCCAACCCGTGCGCCGTCCTACAACTGCAAAGGGGGACTGCAAAGGCTGCGGCGAGCCAATCAAAGGGCGCTCAGTGTCTTCTGCAGATGGACGTCTGACGGGACGATATCACAAGCAATGCTTTAGATGCAAGACTTGTAGCGAGCCGTTCCAAACGTCGACCTTCTACGTAATTAATGACGCCCCATACTGTGAGCATCATTACCACAAGCTTAACGGCAGCATCTGCTCCACTTGCGACCGTGGCATCGAAGGTCAATATCTCGAAAGCGAGAGTCAACAAAAATTCCACCCGCAATGTCTGACTTGCGCAGACTGCAAAAGGACATTACGAAACCAACATTTCGAGATGAACGGCAAGGTTTATTGCGAACGAGATGCGTTCAGGAGGGCGCAACAAGGGAGGTTCTTAGGGCCTGGGAGTGCAGGCGGAGGAAGTAACAAAATGGAGCGACGGACGACGAGATTAATGATGATGGGTTGACCTTCGCCTCCATTAACACTCACCACACAACACTTGGGAAAAGAACCAGCAAGTCTTTCACCACGAAAAATGTCCCATTTATTGGACTCGACTTCCTCTTCCGATATTTCAACTTCACAACGATCATCTCGCAAGAGACTTTACTTCCCTATCATGGGTTTGAAACTTACGAATATTATTACTGGGACCTATACTTCGCATTTTTGGGGTTGGCAGGCACCCGTTTTTGCATTTTTGGCGATTGGCCGGTGCCACATACTTATACCCTTTCAGCTATTTTGGATTATATGGCATGCTTGGTTTTTGCCGGAGAATGGATTGGATCCTGTTCCTCGCTACGGCATTTTGGCTTCTTTGGATTCGGATATACCCTCTTTCTGCATGCTGCATGTTCTTTTGTGACAAGCCGTTATGAGGCTGGCACACATACTTAGATAGATAATAATGTATATATGTATTGGATGTGAATATCAGCATTTGTCTGAGCACAGCTACAACTACTCTTTTCCGCCTTCGTGTTGTGATTTGATGCACCCAGTCGGCGGGTGAGTCTTCCTTTTCCCCATCAATTTTCCTCCCTTTACCAATCCTCCTAAAACTCCTAAGCACTATACGTGTACTTCTAAATCTAACCTCGCTCCACAGAACGACAACCCCGCCATCCTGTTGTCCACTCGTTCAAACATCCATCATCACACAGGCACGGAAAACCACCAACCCATACAGTACCACCACCGCCACAAAATACACCCCCCGGAAATAGATCGCGCAGTAAAAATCATCCATTCTGCAAGATCTACGGTTGTATGTATATGCAAGTCTACATGTGTATTTACAAGCCGAAAGCAGAAAAGGAGTGGGGTGGATGGAGATGGAGTGAGGGTATGCAGTGGAGATTACGGTGCTTAAATATGTGGAGTGGAGAGTTCAGGGTTAAAAACAGAGATATGAGCCAAATCAGCAGCCGTTAAGACTCAAGTAGTTTGAGCCATTTAGTGGATAGCTAAGGTAGGAAGGAAGAAGCCAGAACCGGGGGGAAATGAGGTAGTAAAGTAGTAATAAACACGGAAATAGGAGGAAATGTGTGGGGTGTTAATAATTAATGATGGATGATAAGTGTGATTCAAATCATAGCGAGCCCTCGTAGCTCAATGGTAGAGCGCGTCACTAGTAATGGAATGACGAGGTTGCCGGTTCGATTCCGTCCGAGGGCATCCAAAAAAAAGCCCATCTTTAGACATTTATTATTTATTTATTTTTGGCACTTTTGGGCTGGTCGTGATGGTGGTTGAATCGTTTAGTGAGGCGAGGAAAGAAATATTTTACAAAAAAAAATTTGAGGGGGGGGGGGGGGGAGCGTTGTTGATAACTTGATGAATCTTTTAATATTATATATAGCTTTTTGGGGAATTGGATTCTGGAAGGGCGGCTTTTCGTCAGTTAGAGATAAGGATAAGGTATTATGTGAAGAGGGAGTGAAAAATGAAAAGCTGTTCTTGAACCATTCGAGCGGTACCAGGAACATCGGTCGTCGACGGTATCTAGCCAGTGGCCACAGATAGCGCAGTCGTCCTCCCTAACTTCTACCTCAGGAAGCGGTTTCGATATCACAGCTAGATCACAGCTCCGCAGTGGCAGGCCCCTGTATAGATTTTCATTGCTCTTAGCTCTGGATCTGAGAACGGGGTGAGATGAGGGGAATGGATGGGTGTATTGTGGATCTGAGAGCCGGCCGTTGATACTTTGTCTTGTATAGTGGTTTGGAGAAAGGGGATGGGGAGGGGAGGAGATTTACAGCTCTGTGTGGAGAGGAAAGGGGTTGATGTCGGTTAGTGTTCAGACCTTTAATTTTCAACTTCGTCTTCGTACAGTACATAAGTTTTAGGTTTTATGTGGAAAAAACAGAACGTACATTAATCCACACTTCTTCCTCTCCTGCGCCTCTATCTTTGGTTCCTCCTGCTCGTCTCCGCATCTACGGAGCGTGTTCTCGAGGATTCGCCCACCATTCAGCAACTTTGATAGACTACAACATTCTCAAGGATTCTGCTGATTCTCCCAACGATACTATTGATAATGTTCTGAAGATCGCAAAGGATTATTAATCTAAGCTATCTATATTGAAAATACATTTTAATAATTAATGTAAGATATAATAATTAACTCTTAAATACTGATTATTAATTTATATTCATTAAAACTTTCTTTAATTCTAGTAATTATAATATAATACTCCTTGAGATTATTTCTAGAAATAAAGATATTCGATTATTATATAATTACTAAGTGAAATTATTAATAATACCGAAATCATTCTAGATCAAATTCACATAATAAGGAGAGTGGAGAGGTTAGTTGACTAGCAAAGCTAAGAGCTTGAGTGGAAGAAGAGGGTCTTGAATATTCAGGTAGCCTGATTGCTATTATCACCAAGCTCGTTACTGTCAAATTTCCTTCCTCCCGTTCTTATATCTGGACTTTTAAGCCTAAGGCGTGACTACGAACCTTAAACTTTATCAAGATTCCCAAACGTCAAGCTAGTAATTTCCTTCCCGAATTATTTCGTGCTTCTCGCCTTTTAAGAAAGGGAAAACGTTGAACATCTTTTTGTTTTTAATGGATCATATAGACCCAAAGTGGGAGAGAGGGGTATTTATACTTAATGGTAGAATAGAATTGTAATAGCGCGGCTCACGTCCTCGCAAAGTAGCGGATCTTTTGTACAGAAAGAGCATGTTTAGGAGGGGAAAAAATTACTTGGTTCATTTTTTAAGACCTCGTTTGATCTCCTATAACATGGTATACACTATGAAAATCTATATGCTACAAAACAACAAAGCAAGGGAATAACAGTCTTCTAACTTAACCTTCTCCTCTTTTCTTAGCCAACAGTAGTGCAATCAATTCCGCAAGTCTGGCAATTGCTGTCGTTCTTGCACTGGTTGATAAGACATTGGCTATCAGCTGCAGCACAACTACTGTCCCCAAGAGTATTCGTGCATGTCACACAAGCTGGTGACGACATGTCAGGGGCTGACGGCGGAGGCGGTGGTGGCGTTGAGGGCGCCGATGGAGCTGGACCTGGGTCAGACCAAGATGAGAGGATAGTAGAGAGAAGGCCTCGATCCATTGGGACCCCCGGATTTTGGTACACAGGATCTTGTTCGTCAAGAGGCAGTGGCTCCCGTGTGTTGCAATCTGTCTTGACGAAGATTGTTTCGCCGTCAACACTGCCGTCGCTGTTCTTGCGAGCTTCTGATGCACAATAGTTTCCAATACTGCTGGAGACGCCACACCATGGTACTGGAGCTGGTCCACCTGCCTCTATCCACTCGACTTGTGCTGTTGTCATAGTACCGCTGTAGAGGAATGAGAGTCAGCCAAGTTCTAGCGGTAAAAATGGAATGGAGATCAAGGGTATACGTACCAGGTATCCTTTTGTACAGGTACGAAGGTAAAATATCCACAGAAAGCGGGTGGCAGGTTAATTGAATAGGTGCGTGCATTCGCCGTTGCCGTGCCATAGCTAAAGCCACCTGTAACTCCAAAACCCAGTGCTTTAAGTTTTTCAGAGGTAATAGTAGAACTGAATGTGACAGTCACTGTTTTCGTCTCAGCGATTGAGCAGGTGAAAGGGCCATGGCAATAAGAGTTGGCAAATGGTACTTCGGTACCATATACAAAATTCGTTCCTAAAGGATATAAAACGTTAGCACTCGTACTTTCTCTTAACCTTAGAATACAGTCCCCCCCCTTCTTTTTTAAAAAAGGGGGAAAAAGGAAGGCAGAGAAGCAGTCGTAGTAACAGTTTAATATTACTCAGCAGAACCAGGGCTACTTACGGACTTGGCAGAACGATGCACAATCGTTTTTATAAGGGTCAAGACCCGGGCAATCGCCATTAGAAGCTATCGTATTTATTGGGGGACAAACATCGGCCCCATACTGATGGTAGAGCACTGGGGTAGCGTTGACTCCATCGCAAGGATTCCGTTTGGAAATCTTAATAAGTTCTGCAGTAGGAATAGCAATGCCTGTTGCGAACATGGCAAGAATTGCTCCAAGGGTTGATGACTTCATGATGGCAGTGGTGTAATGGAATGTAAGATGGAGTGAATTTTATGAACAGAAATATTATCTATTACACAGGCAAAAGTCTCTTACTTATAGGTTTTTAAAAGAAGTGTAACATCAAGTGATCCAAAGTGTCTATGTCCACAGCTCACTCCTTCACGTTGCTAACATCCGCAACAAGAGGCTTAGTTTACCAACATCTATGAAAAGAAGTGTAACATCAAGGGATCCAAAGTGTCAATCTCCACAGCCCAATCCTTCACGATGCTAACATCCGCAATAAGAGGCTCAGTTTACCAACATCTATGATTAGCTAAAAGGCTATGTTCAAAATCGAGGCATGAATGCAGGTTCCTGCGGAGAGACCATAATGGCGAAGATCGCAGTAAACGAAATCTGCCCCTAAGCAAATGATCTAGGATTAGCGACCACCTTTAGACCGCTACTCCGCCTAATACTACCAACATTTTCGAAAGCTCCAACATCAGGGTGTATTTAATCTAGTAATATTAACTAAATCTGACATAGAAAAAGGTTTAGTGGCCACCTTCAGACCGCTGCGCCAATGATTGCAAATAATATTTTCAGAAAAGAAAAAGACATCAGGACACATATAACCTAGCCAAGTCTCTACGCTATTTCGTGGTTCGGAAAGATACACACTACAGGCGAGCAGAGCACGATGGCACGAAACGTGCGAATTGTGCTCTGTTCTGTGATCATCAACGTCGGACGATCTAAGTGTGACGAGAAAGAAATCCACAGTAGTCATGTGATGTATGCAACACATACCATGATACTGTACATTTTCCTTGCATCGCCTCTTCCTCCTGGGCTAAATTCAATTTCAACGCCTAGTATGAAACATTTCGTGTTAGAAAACCTTGAAACTTTTGTTGTTCCTAGTGGGCGTGGGCGTTTGACGAGATTGGGCAGTTGACGATCCTGGCGGTTAATATTTCTAAAAGTAAGGTCAGCCTGCCAAGCCTGCATCGACGAGACGGTTGGCTAGCCATGTTGGCCGGCCTGCTGTTGGTCGGTCTACTATTGGTCGGTTGGCACATGAAATCCTTCTAAGACTTTTTGATGAAATGCGAGGTTGGGAATTCCGACGCAGGCAGAGCAACTATAAACTTACATCCCAATTGATCTCAAAACGGTAAATATTCCATTACCCACATCATCTTTGCTGCCTCATCTGCGAACGGCATTTCCAAAAGCATCTAAACCACATACTCCGTGATGGACCCAGGCCTCGTGAGTCTCGATTCCCAGGCGATGTAGTGCTTGCTAATAATATAACAAATTAGCCTCCAACAACAGATGCAGCTACCGATCAAGCTCAAGTGGCACAATACCTTCGTCATCTTACATACAATACCTTCGATGACAATGAGTACAACCGGGACAATCCTCCGTCTACGATAGCTATAGCTGTTAGCTTGGTTGCAGCTCTTGCCATGCTTCTTATTTTTTTCCAGTTACTTTCGAATAATGCGCTCCCGGGTACCAATCCTTAAGAGATGGATAGAAAAGGGGCTAGTCTCCTGGGAATGAGGATCATATATTAGGATTTCCTCGATAGGAAAGATGCCGTGGGAGGACATGGGATGGAGATAGAAGACGTGTCTTGCTGTCAAGATGGAAGAGGAGGAGAGGAGGGGTGCTGTCAGTTCGCCTGCTGTGTCGGGTTTTCTTGCGAAACTTTAAGATGTATGTTCCAGAACTATAATGATTCCTTTGATGAGGCCAGCGAGAATCTGCTAGAGCTGTTGGTGAAAAATTTTCTTGAGTTCGTGGTCGGTAATTAACGAACCATTACCGGACTATGCTGCTGGAGAAGGTGGAGCGATGGTTTATGGGCCGGTGAAGAAAAGGGCTGTAATTTTATGAAAAGTAGGAAGAGCGAAGATTATGGAGAAATACAATTATTCAAGATGGCAGAAACCTCTAGCCTTGAGAAGTTGTCTGATGCTTGGGGAGTGTTCTTGAGAGGTTAGTGAGGCAAAGTTAACGACCCGAACGTCCATCCATTGCGTAATATCGTGCCCGACTGGGGCAGCAAAAATAAAAATTGAAGTTACGACTGCATGATGAATAAGAAAAGATGAGGAGAAGCGAGGAAAGCAGAGTAGTAGAGTTCTGTTTCTATAACTGGGACTCGGACTAGGCCTGATTAGGAGGGGACGTAGTCCGTAAGTGGCAATTTGCTACCTCACGTTGATGTATCTTGAGCGTCCAACTTTCGAGGTTCGTGTTTGTGACGACTCACCCTTTTTAAATTACCAATCTCACAGCAGGTTGAAACCTGCCATGTTCAGATTTTGTTGCTTCCCATGGCATTACCTCTCCATCTGCTCTCCTGCAAGACATCGCGGAAATCCAGATGAAGCCATGTCCAATCCATTCTCGAGATGAAGACATATTCGCAGGCTGTTTGGTAGTGACCGCCAAAGGCTATAGTGCAATACATCTCGCCGTCAATCTGAGCCCCAGTTAGCCGTTGACTGTGCCGGGAATGCGAATGGATTCGAAAGTTACACACCCCAACGCCAAAGAAGCTGGCCATGTCTGTGCTTCAATCTCAGATACCAACATGGACTATGCCCCAGCGTATGTCCTGAGGGAATTTTGCTCAACTCTTGAGCTTCTACAATGATAATATCGAGCAGGTGGAAACCTTCCGCATGGGGTATGGGCCAGAGGAGCACGCTGGCAATAGCGGTTGGCGGCGATGTCCATCTCGTGCTCGAAGTCTTTCAAAACCTGCATGTGGAACAACAAGGTAATGATCCATTCATCCATGACATTTCTTGTTTATCTGGAATCAAAATGCCAGTTAGCGTTTGCTGAAGCGTGGCTGTCAAATTGAAATTCGTACACCTTGTCAGCATTGCCTCATTCTGTTGCTTGCATCTCACATGTATTCATCGTCGCGCGTTCCTGATACCGATGTAACGTGTTAGCAAAGCCGATATCGAGACTCTTCTCCTATTCACCAAAATTCTGCGTGGCAAGGCTACAGCTTCCCCCAGCCTCGTCGTCCCAACTTCTTTCAGTAGTATATATCAAAATAAGCGATTTTTCCCTCACCATCAAGCCAGTGGCTGGTAAGTTCGCTTCCACACGCTCAAATGTTCTTGTCACTAACGTCATTAGATGTGTCGTCCACTCATGACGAAAACTGGGTCGAAAGGCGGCCAGGCGACGGAGAGGAGAACCCACCTCTATAAAAGAAGGTTATGGTGACGCCGGGGGAAAGGCGGCCAGGCGGTGGAGAGGAGCCCTCACCTCTATAAAAGAAGATTATGGCGATGCCGGGGGATTTCATTAATTATAATATCATTATGATCAATATTTCATTAAGTTCAAAAAAACAAAAACAAAAAAAAAATCTAGTGGTTTCTCATAAGTATGGGTCCTTACAATGTAAGGACTCGATGAGTTTTGCTGTTTTCCCCTAAGTCCAACAAAATAAAATTGTTCTTGCAAAATTTAGTTTCCCTTAAGATGTCCTCGCTTATCCTTTTAGCTACTATTGATCAATGCCAACCACGCCTGGCTACCTTTTTGGTTCGACTTCTTTTCCTCTTCTGTTTAGCGAAGCGAGAGCGTGTGACACCGCGTCGCCTTGGCTCCCAAAATTTTGATCTTCACTTCCGAGGGTAATTCTCTAGTCCTCTCGAATCTTACAGAATTATCGGGAGTTAATTCGACCTGGATTGGCAACATCCTTTATCTCTTGTACTTGGCTTCTCAAGGTTGAAACCTCGGTCGACTTCGATGTGGGGCTCGAATCGTGCACCGATGTTCTTGTGGAATGCTTTCCCCGCCAAAATGCTTTAGATCCTGAAGCAAAGGCCGGGAGACGGAAGTTGTAGAGTGTGAATCCCAGCGATTTGGAGACTTTACATGAAGGAAGTGAGGTTGTCAAAGCGAATAAAGTTAACTCTATTTAAGCGAGGATCAGGGGTAAGCAGCCTAAAAAGGAGCTATCCCTGCCCAAAGAACCTCCGTCGGGACCCCTATATTAAGCTTTCAGTTACTGGATACTAACATTCGTCATAGTCTCGTAGAAATTGAACTCAGCTATTATAACTATATAACTCACATATTCCAATGACCACAATAGAAACAATCTTCCGCCTTGACCCCTCGAGTGAGACATCATTTTGGGGCCTTGCACCAAGGCTGCAGCTGCAATACTAAGACCCCTGTCCATTATGTCTCAGCCGTGCAGATTATTGGCGACATGAACCCCAACTTTCTTCTTCCCTCCTTGCGAACTTTCGACCAATTCACGACCTCCTCCAAATGTTTCCCTCGTATAAGACCGTGACTCGCACGGTCATCTGATTCCATAGTTCTCTCACGACCATGCCTCCGAGGTCGAAGTCCCTGGTGGTGCTAGCGTTTGTGCTGTTCGCCGTCTACCTCCTCTTCTGGCACGATGATAACTCTCTAGATTATGGCCAGGCGCCCCCGCCCTCTTCGATTATCACGGATGGGTATCTGGCAGATTTACAGGCTGCAGAAGACGCAGAGGCTGAGAGGATAGCGGCAGACGCAGCGGCTAAAGGCTATATTGATCTCTCGGAGGAATTTGAGGAACCAGAAACACTGGAAACAGAACCAGAACCAGAACCCGAGCCGGAACCAGAGCCAGAGCCAGAGCCAGAGCCAGAGCCAGAGCCAGAGCCAGAGCC